>JACVVK020000056.1:705000-720000 GCA_018292915.2 Batillaria attramentaria
TCGCGTGTGGAGTCAAATTGTGGCGGAGGATACATCATTATTATAGTGAGAAAAATCTCCTTTGTCTACAGTTTCCGGAGTGGCGTCACGCGGCGACATCGGAACCTACATAATGCGCAGGAGAAAATTGGATATGGAAATTTGCGCGCGTGCAGCGGTCAAAAACTGATGGTCGACAACACTGCTCCATGTTGAACACTGGATTATGTGCAGAATCTTGTCTTTAAGATCAGACAGAATTTCTTTCACCCGCTTACGTATGAGTCTGTTATGTAAATAATTATATGTATTACATGTGTGTTGTTATGTAAGTATGGTATGGTATAGTTCTGTAGATTTCTCCCCAGCGCACACATCCACCTCTTCTGAAATGCACATGACGCCACAGGGCTGGAGGACGAGGCAGTGAAAGCCTGCTGCCGCTAAGCGCTACTTTATGTGCAAACCTTCGCCCTGCTATTCACTCTGGTGCGTGCGACAGTATTTCTGTTTTCCTCGCCACCGGCCACAGCCTACTCTTCTTCGAAATACGGACGTGGGAATTTTTTACTTGATATTTGTGCGCGCGTGTATACGCGAAGGCGGGAGAGGCACCGTAAACAATCTGCACATGATTTTGACTCGATTTAGAAAGGAATATCCATAATCCATCCAAATTTCTGCCCACCACGGACGGCTTAAGGTCCGAAGTCGGCGGATACCTTAACCTCTAGACCAAATCCCCTTGTATTATTATGTAAATGCAATGAGATATTATTTGACTGCAGCGATGCAATTGTGACACGAAGGCGTATCAGTCTGCAACGATTACAATATCAGTATGCCCGTTACAAAGGGGTGAGTGTGGTTGTTTGAGAGTTATACGTCCTTTTCCACCACGTAAGGGTGATATCAAAGACCGGGCAGTCGGGATTCAAACTCACGACCCGAGCATTGAAAGTCCAACGCTCTACCATTCGGCCATCCCGGCTACCCGCCCCACAATACAAGGAGGGGGAAAATGCCACTTGCCGAAATAGGTGGTGCTCCATTTGGGCAGTGAGACCGTAATCGCAACATTGCGGCTTCTAACACTAGAGAAATACAGCTTTGTTGGAACACGCGGTGCTGTTCCTGTAGTACGAATACGAATTTGAGACTGACTATGAATAGACCAGCACATCAGTCAGCGACTTCGCTAAAAGCGGCAAGACCTTTACCCGGGGCAATATTATTACATCAACGCGAGCATTTGTGGTGGTCTGCGATGGTGCACGAGCGCCACTCATTATGCTTTGCGGCTGGTTTTGCGACAACACTTACAGGGGAGCCGGGGTGGTCGAATGGTAGAGCGTTGGACTTCTAATGCTCGGGTCGTGAGTTCGATCCCGGCTGGGGCCAAATATTTGTGCTGGCTTTTTCATCGTTGCCCCGTCTTTGATATCACCCTATGTGGTGGAAAGGGACGTTAAACACCCAAACACCCACCTCACCCACCCGCAACAACACTTACAACCAGTCTGTCTTCTCCAGCCATTCAAAGACCCCACCCCCCCACCCCCTCCTTTCCATCCCATCAACCTGCACACATTTTGCCATCCTCTCAAACCAGCTGTCCATGACGCACCCGACCACGTTGACTGGGGTATGTCCAAAATGACACTCTCGAAGAATGCTCGGGCGTCTTCGGCAGTCCGGAACTGCTTTCCCTTCAACTGTCTCTTAACGGAAGGGAAATAACCCGGTTACAGGGGGGGGCTAAGTCAGGCGAATGAGGTGGGTCGGTGACTAGCTGAACATAAAATTAATGTCGGTTGCAGCTGTTGTGTGGCGTATGGACACAAACTGACCGAGGGGTCGTGGTCGGTGTTTATTTGAGGTACCCTGTTTGGCGAGTGTGCTGGTCTGTAGTGACTTTTGTTGTCATGAAAAAGCGTGATTTTCGTGATAGTTGTGTTATGTCGGTCAAGGTGCATGCCAGGCGGTCCCAAAAAGAGGCAAGCTGCCAGTGAAGCTGGGACTTTTTGCACAGAAGTGACGCATTTACGGAAGAATGGTGTACTCCTGGGGCCGTATTCTTGTTCGAACTGGTTAGCTTAAACGTGTATAGAGCTTACACGCAGTTAGCTATACGGGCCCTAAACGCGTATAGTTCCTATCCGATATTGGTATTCAAGTCGCGCTAAACGGAACCGTATAGCTAACCGCGTGTTCCGTGCCGGAAGCGGTGTAGATATTCATAGATTCTTGGAATAGATTCTTTCGGTTTAGAGCATTTCACGTAGAATTTGCTTTCATTTCTCCTTGAGATTTTCGGCAGCCATGGAGAAGACTAAACGTGCAAGAAAGGCGAATTTTAGCACGGAAGAAGTACGAGTGCTCCTCGAGGAAAATTAATGCAGATGGACTACGCTACGCTGTGTAGCAGCCTCAGTGCCACCATCACTCGTGACAGTAAAACAGAAGTATGGATTCGCACTGGTGGGTTAGAATCCCACCTTAACCATTTTTTTCCTTTCCAAACACGAATATTACAACCCCACAACACTTACCAGTGTTATATATTCTCAACCCCCACCCACCTAATACTTCAAGTTCTGTTTTGCATTTTATAAAACGGAATCGGAACACAATGCACATCGCCGCTTGCAAGCTCTGTAGGCCTATGTAACCTACTCGCGCGCGCGCGCGCGCGAGTGTGTGTGTGTGTGTGCGTGCGTGCGTGCGTCCGTGGGTGTGCGTGCATGCGTTCGTGCGTGCGTGCGTGCGTGCGTGCGCGTGTGTGTGCGTGTGTGCGTGCGAGCCGGCGTTCGTGCGTGTGCGTGTGTATGTGGTGTTTGATGCCGTCTAAATCAACTTGCGGAACACTTCGTAATCGTCGTAGGTGTCAAATGGGTTCTTCCTATCTCGAAAAATCCTGTTTCTCCGCAATTGCCGCCGCTGTCTTGCCTGGAAAAAACAAAACTGCCGCCATATTTATGCGCGTTTAAGCCCGCTATCGCACCTTCACAGGTGCGCTAACTTTAAACGCGGAAATCCGTTTAGTATAGGCTATCCAGAGAGACGAGAATACCGAAATTTTCCGTTTATCCGCCTGTTTAGGAGATAAACGCGTTTAACCCGCTAAGCGCGTTTAGCCCGCCAAACGAGAATACGGCCCCAGATCCGTTTCCTTATCTCCGATTTTATTAAATTAAGGCGTTCTTGCCTAATCTATTATTGTGATTACACCACACTAGAAGGCGACATTTGTTAAACACTGCGTAAAAATTCTATTGCTTACCCCGCCCCCCCCCCACCCCCATTGTGAATGTTAACACAAGACACACGCGAGTATGCAGTTCATTGTTTGCACCCTCTCTTCCCCCGCTTTCTTTCGGGGAGTCGGGATGGCCGAGTGGTAGAGCGTGGGACTTCTAACGCTCGGGTCGTGAGTTCGCATCCCGGCTGGGGCCAAATATTTGTGCTGGCTTTTTCGTCGTTGCCCCGTCTTTGATAGCACTCGCATGTGGTGCAAAAGGACGTTAAACCCCCAAACACCCACCTACCCACACCCACCCCCCGCTTTCTTTCATTTCGACCTGGAAAAAGGGTCTAAGCGCCTATCAAAATCAAATGAGCTTAAGCTCTTTTTCCCAGTAACGGTTTCTGATTGAAGACAACGGCACAGCATTCAGTCGTTGACTCGAGAACTAATGGCTCTGTTCAGCTGATGAATGCCCAGTGAAAAGAACTACTCAAGTGAGCATCATGACGCACTAGAGTGTGTATTTTCAGGGACAATGGTATGACGACGGTAGCGGGATCTCAACCAGGCCATCGACCGCAGGGACATGCAGACACAAATCACACAACACTGTTAACACCATGTCAAGATTGCAGAGGTGTGCGTGCGTGCGTGCGTGCGTGCGTGTGTGTGTGTGTGTGTGTGCGTGTGTGTGTGTGTGTCTGCGCGCGCGTATTGTATTGTACCCCCCCCCCCACCACCACCACCACCACCCTCTCTCCCCACCCACCCACCCACCCGCCAAATTATAATACATAATACTAATAACTAATAATAATAATAATTATAGATAAATAAATAAATAAATAAAAATATAAATAAACAAATAGCACCAGTGATTAGGTGTATCTCGTAGAGGCCTCATAATGCATATATGATATTATTCCCTATTATCTTCAGGCCCCATAGTCACCCCGTAAAAATGCTTCAATCCAGACGCAAAAATTACCACACACAGTCCATTAAATTAATTTAGGGACATTATTATTATTATTATTAAAACCTAATAGCTGCAGTGTGTCTGTACAGTAACGCAAATAGATTCTATATTTAGTGGTGTGGGGGGGGGTTTAACGTCCTTTTCCACCACATACGGGTGATATTAAAGTCGGGGCAACGATGAAAAAGCCAGCACAAATATTTGGCCCCAACCGGTGTACGAACTCACGATCCGAGCGTTAGAAGTCCAACGCTCTACCATTCGGCCACCCCGGCTCCCCCCTATATTCAGGGACAATAGGCTTACGACATTGACACAATTTCGACCAGGACATCAACCGCCAAAACAACCACATTTACACAGGTGGTACACTACCGCAACAAGTATTAACTCCTAATGACCTGATTTCTTAATAATAATAATAATAATAATAATAATGGGTATTGTATAGGCGCTTTACCCAATTTCATGAATCGGCTCAAAGCGCCGCGAACTGAACCCAACACGCACGCTCACGTGAATCACACACATTCTCTCACATACAACATAAACACATTACAATCACGTGGTGCGAAGGGTCAGCTCAGCTATTTAAATTTCGGAATTTGGAATTGCATTTATTTTTCAAATTTGGTGGGCTGAACATTTCCAAAGCAGAGGGGGAGGAAGCCGGAGTACCCGGAGAGAACCCCCGACGATCGGCCCGAATGAACGGTGCCACATACGAGAAGGAAAAATTCTTTGCCCCGAGTGGGACTCGAACCCCTGACCTCTCGCATTGGTGACAGGTCTCTTAACCACTAGACCACAGACCGCCCCCGTCAACGGTACAGATCTGTGTTAAACACGCGTTGTGACCATGCGGAGTGTCGCCAGCTGAGTGAACAATAAAACATTTGGATAAATGTGCTTCGGTCATGTTCACAAAGCGCGGATGACGGTTTTGTCGATAATTGATGGCTTCATTGATTCTCTTGTATAAAGGCTGCTGTGGCCGCCAGTGACGCAGACTCTCTCTCTCTCTCTCCCTCTCTCTCTCTCTCTCTCTCTCTCTCTCTGTGATTGCCTGCGTATTTCGTAGCCCTGTACTGTCCTTTTGTTCGTTTGTGTGTGTATTTGTTGTTGTTGCTGTTGTTATTTTTGGTTTGCTTTTCCGTGTGCTTAATACTCTTGTGCTTTTGTACTACCATTGTGTCGTGTGTAGTTTAGTGTTCAACGGCAAGTTTGAAAAATGGTTATTGTAACCAACATCTTATACCGTTGTTAAATAAAGCATCAAAGTCAAAGTCTCTCTCTCTCTCTCTCTCTCTCTCTCTCTCTCTCTTTCTCACACACACACACACACACACACACACACACACACACACACACACACACACACACACACACACACACACACACAAACCGATCATGATAAAAAGCAGATACCATAATTATGTTTGCAGTATGGTATACTGATGGATGCCCAGTGAAAAGAACTACTCTAGTGATACTATATAATATAGGATGTGTATAATAATTATGTATATGCACCTACGAGATCATGCATGCGGTATTTTTTTTTTTTGGTGTGTGTGTGTGTGTGTGTGTGTGGTAAAGTTTCGTGCTCCACATTTAAGCATGTTCGAACGTTGATTTGTGTTTCTCTTTTGTTTGTTTGTTTGTTTGTTTGTTCGTTTGTTTTTAAACGGCAAGTTTGCAAATTGGCCACAAGACCAAAACACCCACCGTTTTCAACTAAGGTTATTTCAATTTCAATCTTTCTTTCTCGCGTTCTCTTCTTCTCATCCTTTCTGGCTTCCCAATTATTTTTCCCCATAAGGCACCACTCATACTGACCACGTGCCATTTTCCTCTACAACACCTCCTATCTGCTGACTTTTTGTACACGAACATGTCCCATTCTCAGCCCTCCTACGCCCCGTATTTCACACGCGAGCTGCACGTGCCGGTGCTACATGTGCACGTGAAGCAGAAGGTCAGCGGCGCCAGATTCAAGCGTCTGTGGGTGTTCCTGCTTGGAGGAACACTTGTAGGATGGTCGGTTCCCTCGTTGCCGGTGCCTCCGTCTTCCGCTATACGTGTAGTACATGGGGGTGTATAATCAAAATGGAGGTAAGTGCTTCTGGTGCTAATCCGCTTTAAATACAGGCTATAATTATACTACAGACACAGACTTCAACGAAAAGGCTATATATTCCTATTAAACATAATGGTGCACAGGACACGCAAGAAATGCTTTAAAATTCACACACACACACACACACACACACACACACACACACACACACACACACACACATCACATCACATCACATCACAAAAATCCAGCCGCCAAAGACTCACGTGTAAGGTAAATTGAAGCAAATTCCGATATTCCACTTTTTTGCAATGCTATCAGCGACTATTGTAAAATAAAGGATCGTTATCGTTATCGTTATCTACCCCCTCATTCCTCTGTCGTCTGCAAGCTCTTGTGCCAGACACGCATGAATACAAACAGACCACGTGCCATGCTCATTTTGCGCTGTTTTCACTATAACCTGGCATGAAACTTATTAACGAAGTCAACAAATAGCCCCAGATCTGCCGTGTAATGGCAAATGACAGCAAGTCCCTGGCGTCATTTCAGGAGAAAAGGGCGTGATTTCAAGATGAACGGCGTTGACGAAATGGCCTTTTCCTTCAAAATTAATGTCTTCAATGGACTTACTGTGTTTTGTCGTTACGCGGCAGAGATTGCCAGATTTCTTACTCTGCACACAAATTTAAAAAGGGAAAACAATTTTTTACTATTTTCAGTTGAATTGTTATTACACGCCCAGGAAGCCATTAGCGACGCGTAACCAACGTAGCGAAGACAGAACAGAGTGTTTCCAAGCAGAAGCACCGGGTGTGTCCAATGGACCGGCTTCGGTCTCTTAGTGTGTGCAACTGAGAAAGAGGCCGTTTATCAACAGGAGAACTACTTTCACTGAGGCGTTACGTCACTACAAAGACTGACGTGTTTATGCACGTCATTTCAAACATACGGCTTTACGTGAGAGCAATCGTCGTTGGAACTTTTGAACAGGAGTAGCATCAAAAACACTCAGGTCCATGTTGACTGCACTCCGCTGAATTGGCAGCAGACTTATTATTGTAACCTCCAGGGCCCGGGCCGGATGGGCTGAAACGGTCGCTGTCGTAAAGTTTTGGCTATCTCATACGCAGCGTAGCTTGCCATGATCGAGGGTTTGGCGGCCGGGTGAATGAGGGTTTTACGCCCTTTTCCGCCACATAGGGGTGTATCAAAGAAGTGGCAACGAGAAAAAAAAAAGGCCAGCATATATATTTGGCCCTGGCCGGGAATCGAACTCACGACCCGAGCATTGAAAGTCCGATGCTTTACCACTCGACCGTCCAGTGATAAAAGTGGGCCTAATTATCTCGGCTAACAAGTCACGTGACTAAAGTCCTTGCGCCCATGAACTTGCGACAATCCATTTGCGCTGGCTTTTTCCTGGCTGCCTCATCCTTGATATCACCTTTTTCTCTTGAAATACCATTAAAAAATCGCAATTTTATTTGAAATCTTTAGATCACTAGATCGCCAAATTATGCAATCTGCAGCGGTCTCGGGCCTAGCGGGGAATGCCCACGCCTTGCGTAATAGTGGCTTGAAGTGGCTCCTACTGGTGTGCAGTGTTTTGAACAAAGTCTTATCATGTAGTCCTGGGGCAGGGGGCGGTCGCGTTCGGGCTCATAAGAGATTGTGGTGAAATAGGACGTCAAATCTCTAACACCCACCCACTTGCCAATTTCCTTCTTCTACAGCCTCTCGGCCGTCAGGCAGACTTAGCAATACGGGTAGGCTGTTGTTCCGTATCTTGTCATGGCGTTTAGCTCTTTTTCCAGGTGGCGGCAGGCTATTGTTTTTTAAATCCGCTTGATGAATCCGAAGAGAAATGACGAGACACTGTGTTCTATACGATAATCAGTCACAAGTGGGCAGTGTAACGGTTGAATGGTGGGCGTTTCTTCTTCTTCTTCTGGGAGCCGGGATGGCCGAATGGTAGAGTGTTGGACTTCCAATACTCGGGTCGTGAGTTCGAATCGTGGCTGAGTCCAAATGTTTGTGCTGGCTTTTTCCTCGTCGTACCGTCTTTGATGTCATCCATACGTGGTGGAAAAAGACGTGAAACTCCCAAACATCCACCCACCCTTCTGCAGCCTCCGCCATTTTTTTTTCAAAGCAACCGGAAACGATGCGATAGTCGGTAGTCTCGTCTCGTACGAGATTTTGGAATCCACGGACCGTGTTCAGCTCTCGGCGAACCGCATAACCAGAACTATGTGACAGTGACCATCTCAGCCCTTAGCACGTGTCATCTTCTCAGTCAGCACTTTCCTTTGGATCCAGAATGATACTGTAATTACAGGCCAACCCGGGCTTAGCCAGTCTTACGTCACGGGCAGTCGACAAATTGCAGTTCCTCCCATTGCAGAGCATAGCCGGAAACTCTCTCTCTCTCTCTCTCGCTGTAAATGTATCTTTCATTCCTGGCCTGCAGGACACTAGGACTGAGATAATAATAACTGCCCAGAAAGCCAACTTCAATTCACCTACGTCATTTGAAAAAAAGTCATGCTTCTCAGAGAGGTGAATAATCAAAAGTGCTTTCTTACTCGCCTTAGGGCAGAGGGGACTGTCCAAGACGTTCCTGTAATTGAAATTGAAATGGAACATTCCGGTAAATCCCGGTATTGGCCCTGTCCTGGGATTTTCGCCTTGAACACCGGTATGAGACAGCGACATCGAAATAGTACGTGTTGGCAATCATCATAGAGATATCTGATAGATGTAGATCCTGTTCCATAACTCTGTCGAGGTACCCTCTGTGAGTGATTATGTGTGTGTGTGTGTGTGTGTGTGTGTGTGTGTGTGTGTGTGTGTGTGTGTGTGTGTGTGTGTGCGGGGTGGCCGAATGGTAGAGCGTTGAACTTCTAATGCTCGGGTCGTGAGTTCGTATCCCGGCTGGGGCCAAATATTTGTGCTCGCTTTTTCATCGTTGTCCTTTCTTTGATATCACCCGTATGTGGTGGAAAAGGATGTTAACCCCCCCCCCCCCCAACACCCACCCATCCTTTCTCTCGTCTTTCTCTCTCTCTCTCTCTCTCTCTCTCTCTCCTTGTCACACACACACACACACACACACACACACACAGAACACTCACGTGCCCAACTCCCTCCAACTCGACCACGTGACACTGAGCGCGCCTCCCGCCTTGATTTCCGGAAACACTAGCTAATTAATCCGATCTGATGATAGACTATCGGCCGTCGTCGTCTAGCCCGTCGTATCTGTCAATGACAGCCTAAGGTACCAGTCAGCCCGTATCTTAAATGTGAGGGCGCGTGAATGGGGCCACGAGAGAATGTCATCGCTACAGCCCAGATTGTTTGGGGGCGATACAGGTCAAGCCGCCCTCATTACTTGTAGAGCAGTGTTCCTGTTGCCATTTTGCTGGGGCCGACTTGAGCGTCACCACTGGACACCACTGTCCCTCAGGGGTGTTGACTTATTTATACTTAATCTTCAATACTTATTATTTTTTTTTAAACAATGATGTGAAAAGTGGTCGTTAGCACTGGAATGGGACCATCTGAGAAGCAGAAAGAAACCAGAATCAACAATTTCATTAAAAAAAATGTTAACAATTTGGACAAAATGTATTGAAAAAGACAGTAGATGAGGTTAAGGTAATGCTGGCATCTTACTCCCTACAGAGAATGTATTCTCTGTGTCAAAACTTCAAAATCTTTACGCTTCAAACTTCAGAGGATAACTGGCAGGTTTTTGCATTTTAACTTCGATTTCACACACTTTATTAGAAAAAGGGTGGGTGGGTGGGTGTTTGGGGCTTTAACGTCCTTTTCCACCACATACGGATGATATCAAAGACGGGGGCAACGATGAAAAAGCCAGCACAAATATTTGGCCGGAGCCGGGATACGAACTCACTATTAGAAAAGGAATACTGTAAACATATTTCCTGTCACACTGTCATAGGCTAACCAGTATAGGAACGAAGCCGAGAAGTCCACCTTCGCACTGTGCTGTACAACAAAAAGAACGTGTTGGGTCGGCTTAATCCTTTAGTTTCGAGTAGCTGCGTTGCACCAAGGAAACAGTAACTGTAAAACTGGATCTGTTTGTGAAACAGGTCCATCACAGTTAAACCAGAGACTCCCGAGTCTGACTGGCTTGAATCGTGTTCTGCTGGACTGTTCGCTTGTCCCCTCCCCCCCCCCACTCCGTACCCCATAACCTGCACGTCTAGTTACTGCTGTCTCCAATTACTCTTGTGCCGGGGACGTTAAACCCTAGCTTACCTACCTATCAAATTAAGGCTTTGCCCCATGACTGTAAATGTGAGATAAGACAGTGCTGGATGCTGCACTGGGAATCGAACTCACGGCCCTATCGTGAACAGGCCAAAACTCCACTATCTCGGCTAATTTTTTCTTCTTTTTTTTTTTTCAAAATACAATTTACCCGTGATAACGTACAATACGGTTTGAAAAGGACACTTCTGTGTCTAGGGCCCAAATTGAAATAATGTGAGCAGTGGTCGTCAGCACAGGATTGAGACCATCTGACAAGTGGAACAAAGCCAGAATTAAAAAAAAAACAAAAACAAAAAAACTCCATCATTTGAAAAAAAAAATATTTGGACAAAAAGTATCGAAACTGGCTATAATTGCGAAACCAAAACACCGTCAGAGCGATTTCTATCACAACAATGTTTCTCTCTCCCTTTTACTTCTGTTTGATCAGTGATGTACGAGCCCTTACGTTACATCAAAGGCCACAAGTGCTGCTTGAATCCAGAAACGCTCAAGATCTCGAGGATGTACTTGTGAAAACAAGCATTTTCCTTGTTAGCATGCATGCCTGTTTTAACCAATTAGAACGTGTGAGCTGGCCTTTTTCTCGCCTGTGACTCACAGAGATAAAATAAAATTGGTCTGAAGAAGTTGAAAGAAAAAACGTTGTTTATTCTGCTGTAAAAAAAAAAAGGTTTTGATACGAAAATCCGGCCATTGTATTGCAGTAAAGTTCCACTCAGTGACGACAGCTTCCATAACGTGTCAGAAACGTCAGACAAAAGACTGATCAATACACCTACATGAAATTTGCACTCAGTATCTTTAGTGTTGATTGAATGTAAGCGTGTGAAGGTATTATGGAAACACATTGAAAATATTATTAATTGTAAATTTGGGCACTGTATTGTTTTGAATTCTGTACATGTACTATTTGGTATAACGGACAAGGGCGGCATCTCTAAGGAGAGATGTCAGTTTCTTAATCATGTAATTTTAACTGGCAACATGTGTATAAGTAAATACAGATTCGGTACACCAACAAACCTAATAAGCTTGTTCGAAAACGAAACTCAGTTATGACATCTGTCCATGCACTAATTTCAAAAACATTAATTTAAAATCAGTGGGGAACCAATGAAGAGAGGCCGATCAGCAAAAAAAAAATGAAAACAAAATAAATAAATTAAAAGGTTTTGAGCGGCCTGCATGCAACTGAGGTTCCAAAAAAAAAAAATCTTTAGTGTTGATGAAAAGAGTGACCTTTTTTACGTAGGTCTGTAGTCGTGCCGGTCAATAATAACCAGCTAGTATACACCTGATTCACAGGCAGCCAGCATGGCAAAACACGTGAGGAGGACCCAAAGACCATGATGCATCGCCTAAAGGGGAATCACTCTGAGGACAGGGTGACCTCGCTTCTAGACACCACGCCCCTTCCATCCTGACCCGCTCCTACCCTACCCCTACCCCCAACCCACCCCCTCCCTCACCATTTCTTTGGCTAAAGCCCACGTACCTCCAATCAGTTGATCACGCGAAGGGCGACGTGACTTATGTTTATAGGCTTAATGCCACAGATTAACATACGAAACAGACTGCCTGCTGGTCGACGTATCCACCCGATTTGAATTGCAGGGCGTGTTTGTGCACGTGCGCTTAATGGAGGTACTAAACCGACTTCGAGGGTCTGAATGTGGTTTTGTGTCGGTTGTGGTTAGGAGCAAGGGACGGGAGAATGAGGATCTGTTCTAGATATTTAGATCTCTTCTGTTCTACTCTGTTCGATTCTATTCACGGTTTCGTTTCATTTCGTTTCGTTTCATAGCTGTTGAACGATTTTACTAGTGGCTGTAAATTGTCGTTCTGTGGGTTCCTTCAACTACAACAAAAATGTTTCGCGAGTTTGTGCAAGCTGTTGATTTGCAAATTTCCTGTTTTCCCTGCCGTCTTGAATGTCAAAGTTTGACTGGCATTATTAAGTTTGAAGACTTGCTTTTTGACTGCATTTTTTTTTCTTAAAAATTTGTTCAGTGCACTAATAGCTTCATTCCGGTTCAATAAATTTTCCCCTACGCATCCCGGAAGCATCTCTCATAGAAGCAATTCTCTATTGCTCTCGACTTCATGCTTCACGACCGCATGGAAACGGATGATGACCATAATCATCGCCCATATTCCCGTTCCTCCTTTTCAGTTAATTTTCCAGTCGCTATTTTAGGCTCCTCTGCTCGCGTTCAGCCACGTGACTGCACGTGCCGCAATGACCTATTTGGGTTTTTGGGACATCTTGACCCCGGCAGCGGGGTGCGTCTAATGAGACGAGATGTTTGTCTCCGCGGCGAACAACAGCGTCACTAGACTATGGGTCGTCATGACACCACAGAACATAAGGAAACTGAAAATCACCTAAGGGAAATATCAAGATACAAAGCTTGCAGTGTGGTCTGGTAGTCCGGGACGGGTGTGTGTGTGTGTGTGTGTGTGTGGAGGAGGAGGAGAGGGGGGTGGGGAGGGGGCAAGGATGAATTATCCCTCAGCTTTGTTACTGTTTGCGTTTTGCATTATTTTGTGTGGCCTGCCGTGCAGTGTGCGTGCGTGCGTGCGTGCGTGCGTGCGTGTGTGTGTGTGTGTGTGTGTGCGCGTGTGCGCGTGCGTGCGCGTGCGTGTGTGCGTGCGTGCGTGCGTGCGTGTGCGTGCGTGCGTGTGCGTGTGTGCGTGCGTGTGTGTGCGTGTGCGTGTGTGTGCGTGTGCGTGGGCGTGTGTGTGTTTCGGGAGGGGTGGGGGTGGGGGGGAGGAGACGGGGCAGAGTGAAGGATTAATTATTGCCCATGAAACTTCCTGTTCTTCCGCGTTTACCACCTGTGTCTTGCGCGTACTGAAGGTCAGGATGGGATGGTAGGACGCAATGCACTGTAAAAACAGCGCAGCCGGTTGTAAACAAGAGTTCATGATGTCTGCTGGGTCCACCTGAGTCCCAAAAGAAGAGTTTCTGTTTTAGATTTTATTTCTTAAACAGAAAATAAAGTATTCTGAATTGAATTGAAATTGCGTAAGGTCAGTAAAAACGTGCTAAATAATCATGTTCACAATACAAAAGAAAAGAACGACACTGACACCGCCCCCCCCCCCCAAAAAAAAAATAAATAAATAAATAAATAAATAAATAAATAAAATAAAAGATAAAATAAATAAATAAATAAATAGAAATAAAAAATCTCAACGACATCAACAACAACAACAAAAAGCTCCATAGATTTGACGTGTTTCGGCCGTTCTTTACAGATGACGATAGTTTGCTTTCGTCAAAAACACCGCAAGTCATTCCTGCCAACGCCAAAGAGTCCCGCGGGGCACTCCTGTACGTCCGCAGAAAAATATTGTAGAGTTTTTGTCACGAGCGAGGTCATTTCATTTCTACTGTCCTCTGGAACAAGAGCATAAGGGCCATGGATTTAACAGGCGATTATGCCTTTTTTCCTAGATTACGATACGTTTGATAATTATGTGACGCCTCTGTCACACTGTCTACCACGCGACCTATCCGTCAGGACTCTGGATTAGCGCCACAGCGGGCGGTTATTGATGGGAGTCTGAGGATGTAGTTGAAAACAGACTGTGTCTACACGCAACTTCACGATTCTCAAGAGAAAGCTGTACCGAGTGGTCGGGAACTTAAACTCTGAGCTGATCCCACGTCCTGCCCACGTTGCCGTAAAATGGCGCAATAGTATTAGTGCCTCACGTGTGTAAAAAAAGTGAGTTTGTGTATTGCAATAGCCCTCCGTCATTTACAAGTATGTCGGCTGTCCCCGTGTGTACGTGCGTGACAAAGTTTGGCTGTTTCTCAGGAAATGTGAATAAAAAAATAAAAAAAAAACCAAACTTGGGACAGTGGTAGGTGATGACAAGGCCTTTCCAGTCATATTTTTTGTTAACATCTTCTGACGAGAAGATCGAGCGAAACAAACAAACAAACAACATCATTATCATCATCAACAACAACAACAACAACAACTCAGTTGTGTTGTTTGTTTGTTTGTTTGTTTGTTTGTTTGTTTTTGTTGTGTGTGTGTGTGTGTGTGTGTGTGTGTGTGTGTGTGTGTGTGTGTGTGTGTGTGTGTGTGTGTGTGTGCTCTTTTACTTTTTTAGTTGTTCTTTCGTAGTGTACATTGAGTGAATGGGCAGTTTTTATGTTGTTGTTGTTGTTGTTTTAACTTCGGTTTTAGATTGTAAGGCGCCTAGAGCTCGTTCCCCGGGGATAGGCGCCCTATTATTATTATTATTACACTGTATTAACAAATATCCCATTCGGTTATGACCGCAAGCGGCTGAAAACAAAGTGGTTAGCAGTTGGAAACATCACTGGATCCACTTGAAACTGAGGGAAACAATACCCCATAAAATGCATAGTATTGCTTTCTC
>JACVVK020000056.1:725000-780000 GCA_018292915.2 Batillaria attramentaria
GGTGAGACAAAAGAGGGTTGGGGAGCATGTTATGAAAGGAAATCTTTCTGTTGTTCTGTTCTTTCAGCAGCAAAACAACCTGTTTGACTCATTCTTACAATCTAACCACCATGCAAAAGGTGCGCACATACATTTTGTATTCTCCGTAATTACAGATTTTTGACATTTTGTATGCATGATTTGTGCAGATCTCGTGATCTGGAGTTTCCAAAAATCGTTTTCGGACAGCCCGACAAAACAACAACAGTAAATAAGAAACAGAAAAAAAACGGACATGCATAAGACATACATGTTAATCTATGTCTACAAAAAAGAAGGAAAATCATGTAAAGGAACTCGTATTTTGTTCTTCAAAAAGGTAAGAGCTTCTGAGTTCGTTCAAAACATAACAGGTTAATAATACTCGTCATTAACCTTTTAAAACTTTCTTTTTTCCCGAAATTCCAGCAACACTGAACAACCAGCCATCACCTCCAACCCGCCTGGAAGAATTCTCACTCTCGCTCTAGCTTTCCCTTTAGGCTATACCGGCGCCAGGGGACGTAAGTGCATGACACGAGTGATGTCCCTTGTGTGATCACTCTTCACCTTCGATTCTCGCTTTTCACTTCGATTTCGCTGTTGGCGGGAGGGGGGGGGGGGGGGGGGGGTCTAGAGACAGCGGGCTAAACGGGGGCGGAAAAGCGAAAACATCCTTTCTTGTTTTTATTTCATGGTGTTTGTTTGTTTGTTTGTTTGTTTGTTATTTTAAAGAATCACATGGCACACAACGTGACCTAACACCCGTAAACAAACTAATGCAGAAGCATCATGCAGCTTTCTATGAAAGGTCAGGAGAGGACATTCGCACTCACGCAACAAGAATGCAGACACGAACAATTTACAGTGCAGTTACAAAGAAGACTGCAGCGTTGGGGGTCAACTACGGACACGCCGCGCTCACGCAAAAGCGGTCACACAAACGAAGATGGACTAACACACAAACGGGGCCCAAAAAAGAGAATGACGCACAGTCATGTACCCCCAAATAGCCTACTACTTCAGCGTGGTGATTTGGTAATCCCTTATGAAACAGCAGTTCCCGGTATTCAAGTTCATTGATCATACATGTACTATCTTGATTTACTTCTGTCTGGAAAAGGTACAGCAGGTTAATGGCTCGATCAGCGTCATAGGCTTTTAGTTCTTTCTGCTCCTGTCTGAGAGATCCATGAGGCCGCCGCCGTAAATATCTGCAGGCTAACGCATCCATGCACGTACAAAAGACGCCGACAAGGAGGCTTGACGATAACAAGACATTAACCTATGTGGGTGTAGGCAGTGTTCATGCAAAGGAGAGGCGATAAACTGAATCAAGTGATACACACTGTGCAGGTAGAATGTCCATTTAGGTATCGCCCAATACTTCCGCTGCTTGCTGGAATGATACTTAACGGGGTTGGAAGTTGGTTGCTTGCGGGTTTCATGTCTTTTTCCGTCACGCGTGGGTGATATCAAAGACGGAGCAACGAGAAAAAAAGCCAGCCAACGTTTTGGCTCCCGGCCGGGATTGGAACCAGAGACCAGACCCGTGCATTGAAGTCCAACGCTGTGGCAGCTGCCCTAGCTCTCCGATATGAACGGGGGAAAACAAGAAGTAAGGATTCAGACAGAGAGAGAGAGAGGGTGGGTGTTTGTGTGTTTGGGGGGTTTAACGTCCTTTTCCACTACATACGGGTGATATCAGACGGGGCAACGATGAAAAAGCCAGCACAAATATTTGGCCTCAGCCACGATTCGAACTCACGACCCGAGCATTGGAAGACCAACGCTCTACCATTCAGTCCCAGAAGAAGAAGAAGAAGAAACGCCGACTGACAATGATTCAACCGTTACACTCCCCACTTGTGACTGATTGTCGTATAGAACACAGTGTCTCGTCATTTCTCTTCGGACTCATCCAGCGGAAATAAAGAGCAATAGCCTGCCGTCATCAGGAAAAAGAGCTAAACGCCATGGATTTCACAGCCCCTTAAGCCCCTTTTCAAGAGAACGGAACAACAGCCTACCCATACGGCCTGTATCACAAAGAACATCTGTAGACACTTCAGTTTCCCCAGGCCACGTACACGAGCACTGACGTCATAGTTAATGGGAAGTCTGCGGTTAGCGCAAGCCTGCATGTCGGCTATGACTGTCATTTCCTGCCAGGTTCTGGCAATTCTGCCGATTGTAACTGCTGTTTTTCGTGCTCCTTGTTAGCCTTTCTGGAGGCGTGTTAGGCATCGCCTTCACGTGTCTCGTAACACTGAGGGGGGGAATGATCATTCCGGAAACCGCAATATTAACCTGTGTACAACTGACTTGTATTTATAAGCCGCGGAATCGTAGACGTCATTGTAGTAATTCCTGCATGACCAAATTCTGGCCTTGTCGTAACTGAAACAGTTTTGACATACGTAAACATTTCCTTCTTCTCAGTTTGTGTTACTGACCAAGCTCAGCATAGTGTGGACGAACTTCAGTGTAGTTGAGCATTGACTGTTTTAGTCCGCGGCCACTCCCATTTGAAATGGGATTTTTTTCCACGTGCAAACTCGATATTGTGTGTGTGTGTGTGTGTGTGTGTGTGTGTGTGTGTGTGTGTGTGTGTGTGTGTGTGTACACGAAGGCGAGACAGGCATCGTAAACGAGTCTGCACGTTAATTGGACTAGATTTGGTTTAAAAAAAAAAAAAACTCCCACCAAATTCTCGCCACACTGGGGTTTCAACCAGGCAGTTCAGAATCCGAAGTCGGATACCTTACCAATAGTACAACTCCCCTGTTATCTTATACATATAGGGGAAGTAAGTAAAGCTGAGAGCGCTGCCTAGATTTAGGAGATGTGTGCTTTGTATGCCATTGGGCAAGTCTCCCTTGCCCTACATTGGCTACAAGCCACAGTGGAGGGTTGGGGGGGGGGGGGGTATCTAAAATCCTACCACTGAAACACCTAACAGATCTAAGGGTATAAATATATACATATCAGGATGGTCTGTGAATGGACCTTACAAAATCCTCCGCGCAATGAACTATTAGGGTCAGTAGCCTTCCTTATGGCATGTTTACGAACACCACCGAGTTCCAAGAGCTCTAACACCTGTTTTTCTCAAATATGAAGTGCATTTCAAATTCCAGGGCCAAGCCCCTCTCCCTCGGTTCTACAAATTCTCCATCCATTTAAACGCCAACAGTCTAACATTTTAGGTTCGCAAATGGGGATGTCGGTGGTCTAATGGTTCAGAGATGCGAGAGGTCAGGTTCGAGTCCCACTTGACGCAACGCCCATGCAAGAATTGCAATTTTACTTGAAATCTTCCGATCACTAGAAGCCACTTCAAGTCACTGTTATGCAATATGCGGCGCTTTCAGGCCCAGTGGGGAAGGTCCACATCTTGCTCAAAAGTGGCTTGAGGTGATTCTTACTGGTGTGGCAGTGGCTTATTCTTTTTAACAAGTCTTATCCTGTAGTGGGAAGGGGTGGTCGGACTGGAGCTCCTAAGAGTTAAATAATAATAATAATAATTATTATTATTATTATTATTATAGGGCGCCTATCCCCGGGAAACGAGCTCTAGGCGCCTTACAATATAATACCGAAGTTTAAAAAAAAACTATTAAAACAACCCATTCACTCAATGTACACAAGAGCACAACAGGACACAAACGACCTGGAAATCCTTACCCACAAAAGTCCTGGGAAGTGGGGGGGGGGGCAAAGGGTAGAGGTACTCAACTGCCCGGGTTGCAGATAGCGTCATTTTGCAGATCTAGGCACAAGAGACGCCAAATACAGCAAGCAAGCTCAGACTACGATGGATATGCATGTACTCTAACAAGAAGAACAATGCACAATATTCACTTATCCTGCGTAAGAACAAGAAGAAACACACTGTTTATGATGGGAGACGAGTGAGCTGCCAACCTTTGGGGGTTTTCCCCCCCAACAAGCAAGCTTGCGCACGGGGCGAAAGCGTTCCAGTTGTCAAAATGATCAAAGCGTTGCGAGAATGATCTCTCCGATACACATACACGCAGCTTTGTATCATTGCCCGAAACATGTCGCCAAGTGCTTTGTCCTTAGCCCAGAGAACGTAAACACTTGGTGTGTCAGCTGGTGCTTAAACGCAAAGATTCCAATATTACAGTTACTACTACGAAGATACATTTTGCTTGCAACGAGCACGAACGTTTCTCATGAAGTACTACTACTACTACTGATGATGATGGTGATGATGATGATGATAATTAGAGGGCGCCTTTCCCGGGGGAGCGAGCTCTAGGCGCCTTATAATCTAAAAACTACACACACACACACACACACACACACACACACACACACACACACACACACACAATGTACACTACGCAAGAACAACTAAAAAAAAAGTAAAAGAGCACAGATAACACAAGTAAAAATGATAACGGACAGGCAGAGACAATTAAAAACCAAGAACAAATTACCAGTGATAACACCCCAAACAAAAGAATAGGTTGGATAGAGCCAGATAAAACCTTAAAAGATCGCAGTGGTGAGGAGCTAAAAGTAAGACTGACACTATAAGACTTGCATATGATGCCACCCTTGCGCATTTTGAGACCACAGCTGGTACTATATAATAAGAAGATACATTTTGCTTGCAACGAGCACGAACGTTTCTCCTGAATCTCCTGCTTCCCTAGGTATGACACGTCTTATAATGTGGATGATTACACGGCCGGCACCGCAGATGCCGTAGTTCCCGGGCCTGATTAATGCCGGGATATTTATGACAGGAAGCGTGGAATGCGGCCCTGTTCCGCAGTCCCAAACCACACGGACCTCCATAGCATCATCTTACCATCATCCTCATCTCCATCACCATGCATGATAAAAAAAATTGCCCCAGCTTTCGAGCCCTCCGTGGATTCCACCCATTACTTTCTTTCTTTCTTCGCCCATTACCTGGGAGGAACACCACTGGAACTGGCAAAAAGAATTGAGGCAGAAAAAAAAGAAGGTACAGCCCCACTCACAAGCTATCCTTACGTGGAGGAAAAGGACGTTAAACTCCCCCAAAATACCACACACACACACTCACCAGCGCAACTGTTGCAAAACATTAGCTGGTCTCTGTGCAGCTGTAGCAATATCCTGGAACATCAGCGTTTAACCCAGAGATAGTAATAAACAGGGGGTGTGTCAGCTGGTGCTATACGTGCAAACCTTGCATAGCGTTCTCAGTGTCTTTCTCACCCTCTGTCGTGAGCAATAGATTTCAAGGCGAGGTTCTTAGAGAGGGAAACGATAGCCTGCACTTCTGATACGAGAGCAATACATTCACGCATGAATGCCTCCAATGCGAATGCGTAAGGGGGGGGGGGGGGGGTGCGTGCGTCACTGAGATACTTACGATAATTTGCGCACTGTCTGACTTTGAGTCTTTTCTTGGGGGTCAGGGAGTAGAAGCACTGTACTTGACGAAGATGAGTGCAAGAAGAACCGGTCCCCGTAGTGCAGTGGTTAGCACTTCGGACCATTGACCAAAAGACCCGGGTTCGAGTCCCAGGCGAGGCAAGCGGGATTTTTTCCTACCTAAGTACGCTCCTACCCAGAGCGGGTGTGCTATAAAATTTTATGCATTTGACAAAATAAGAACGTTTTAGACCAAAACAGAATATCATTACTGGACATTAACTCCACTCGACAACTGACTGGAAGATTGTTTGATTGGTTGGTTGTGGAGTTAACCGTCCTTTTCCACCATACAACGGTGATATCAGGGACAGGGCGACAAGGAATGGACCCATTCCATAACGTTTGTTTCTCCAAATTCCACGCTATTTTTCGTTTTTGTTGTTGTTGCTGGTGTTCGTTTGTGTGTTTGTTTGTTGTTGTTCGTCTTTTGTGTGTGTGTGGGTTTTGGGTGGGTGGGTGGGTGTTTGTTTTTGTTTTTTGTTCTTGTTGTTTTTTTTCTTTTTTCTTCCTTCCTTTCTTTCTTTCTTCAAATGTCAGACCTACCAAAAGACACTAGATCCCCTACGCTATAGCTCAAAAACTTGGTTTTCACCTGGATTTGACCCCAAGTTCCGAACATTCAAAGTCCAATGTTCTAGCAGTACGGCTATTCCGTCTCCTTCTTACCGTTAGAGACGACAGTGCCAAAGACAAGCAAAGCAAAAGGTTGTTGACTTGTAAAACATCCGAGAATTATCAATTCATCTCTTTCTGCTTTGCAGGCGGAAAAAGTCAACAACACCAACAACAACAACAAAAAATTAAACATGCTGTTTGCATTGAGAAAACGGGCAAAACGCTTACGCACGTTCATATCAAATTGTTGGATTCTTCAGTTTACGACTTTGGGAATCACGTTCCGCTTCCAGTGTCTAGGAATGATCAAACCGATGTGGGAGGAAACTGCGTTTTGGGGAAAGGAAATAACTTAATTTTCTGACGCATTTTCTGTGAATGACGGATGTTTTTGAATTTATCTCTTTCAAAGCTAATCTGATATAATTTTGTGGAGGGTTTTTTTTTTTTTTTTTTTTTGCATTAAATCGAACAGAATCCTGGATCTACAAGCCATCGTGCAAGAGTGTAGGCTTTTATCAAACTATGCAGCCGCGAATTAGTCTTTGTGGCTTGCGCGGCTTTATGCCCTAAAAACTCACTCACCCCCCTTATCAAATTATGTGTGGATTTCAGCAACGGTGGACTGTGAACAACAATGGCTACGTGTGCGTGCGTGCGTGCGTGCGTGCGTGTGTGTGTGTGTGTGTGTGTGTGTGTGTGTGTGTGTGTGTGTGTGTGTGTGTGTGTGTGTGTGTGTGTGTGTGTGTGTGCGCGCGCGTGCGCGCGCGCGCTATTTTGTTTTAGTTACACGTGCCAGGTTACAGTTGCTGTTGCAAAAACCGACGACAGCAGGCCGTTAAGACTGATGCATCTATCTCAGTTGCTGATGTTGCATCACTATGACATAAGCTTCCACCAAGCCTTCCCAGACTTGATCAGATAATTACGCCGTTACCTCCGGGAAGATAAACACACTCAGCAGGTATCACCATCATCGCAGGCTGCTCGGCAGACCCCCTCCAGTGACAGATGCGCCGGGGCTCAGTCATAATGGCGTGGAGTGTTTCCAGTGCTACCCCCACGTTATAATGAATATAACGAATATATTAATAAAGTGCTGTAACCTGCTGGGAATGCAACAGTTCTAAGTGTTCAGGGAAGACAAACATAAAGAACAAAAACATCAACAAAAAAATGAAAAATAAGTTGCAAGTTGTTACTTTATGTTGTTGTTTTTTTTGTAACTTTGCCTTGTGTAGTCTTTTTTGTAGCGACGGCTGATTGAAAATGATTCATTGTTTGGTTAAATCATTTCCGTTGGAAAATAAAGTTCGTTCTCTCTCTCTCTCTCTTTCTCTCTCTCACACACACACACACACACACACACACACACACACACACACACACACACACACACACACACACACACACGCACACAAACGCGCGCGCGCGCGTTTTTGAAACATGGGCTTGTAAACGTCTTGCAAACGGCGTTGTAATGTGTTAGTGTAAGTCGTTTTCTTGTTAAAAAACGACCCCCTTCTTTCACACAGACCAACCGAGGGAGGTTTTTTTCCCCCCAGTGCGCTATTCATTCACTGGAAACACATCCCCCATCTTCAATGACCCCCTGAGACCCCCCTCCAGTGACAGACTGTGCGAGTTAAGTGAAGGATGGGGTGTTTTCGTGCCTCACCTGATGACGGAAACCCACATCAAACCTGGGCCACCAATACAGTACAGCCCAGCGGAGGCGCCGATTAGTGTCTGGGCAGCCAATCAAATGAGCCGTCCCTTCTTATATCATCCGTCTAGGTGTAGATATGATCCGCCAGTTTTCCTGCTTCACTGCGCAGGAACTAAAACCGATAAGTTGTGTCATTTTGTGCGCATGGATGGAAACCAGAAAGCTGCAGAAAGTTGTGGGGAAACTGAATTGTCTTCTCGCTAAGGAAAACTAACAAACAGTAAATACTGACAACAAGAACAATCCACACCCAACACTTAGCTATCCAAATGACTGCTGAACGTATTCATGTGGTTTTTCTTAGGTCGCTTTTCTGCATATTGTTGTTGTTGTTGTTGTTGTCGTCGTCGTCGCCGAATCAATTGAACTTGTTTTTGTTGTTGCTGTTGTTGTTGTTGTTGTTGCTGCTGCTGCTGTTGTTGTTGTTGTTGTTGTTGTTCCTGCTGCTGCTGTTGTTGTTTTGTTGTTGTAGTAGTAGATTTGTGCCAGAAATATGATGGTAGCGCCAGTGTAAAAAGAGATAATACGAAGAAGAGGATGGCGGCGGACTGGATCGGTGTATGGTAGACTTCTCCTCGGCGCACATATCCATCTCTGCTGAAATGCTCACGGCGCCGCAGGGCTGGAGGACAAAGCAGTGAAAGCCTGCTGCCGTTAAGCGCTACTTTATGTGCAAACCTCCACCCTGCTATTCACTCTGGTGCGTGCGACAGTATTTCTGTTTACCACGACACCGGCCACAGCCTACTCTTCTTCGAAAGATGAACGTGGGATTTTTAGCGTGCACACTTGATGTTTGTGCGTGCGTGTGTACACGAAGGCGAGACAGGCGCCGCAAACGAGTCTGCACATGGATTTGACTCGATCCCACCGGGGACTCGAACCCGGCAGCTCAGGATCCGAAGTCGGATGCCTTAACCACTAGACCAAATCCCCTGTCAGACCAAATCCCCTGAGTACGGAGTTGGAGGGAGATGTTGGAATGAGGAGGGTTTAAGTGGCACACACACGCTACATTGAAACAGCTTGAAATGTTTACGCCGCAAACGCATCATCTGCGGCAGATTTCATTAAGATACTCTGACACTAGTCGGTTTTATTACCAGCTGCTTTCATGTCGATTACACGCCTGTTGACGGGTCTATTGGCTGCTAGGGCAGTGTATACATAACCTTACTTCAGCTACAATCATAACGATCTTTGTAAACAAATTACGCCGGAAGACTGGCATACAGCTGGTGTTTTCTTTACTGAATGAAGTTTGACTGACACGGGTCACTGATTCCTGCGATACTTGCAATCCACAATTCAGCAAATTTCTTCTACGGTTGAGAAATTGAGTTCCTCCGTCATAAACACACAATTAAGTTCATACGTACAAAGAACATGCCGGGGGGGAACAGGTTGTTTTCGTGGTCAAGCCCTGAAGGTTCCTGACTTTTGGCAGTGCATCACTGCGTATACATGCATGTGCCATATTTTTCCCCGTCGGCAAAGATCTAGCGGCAGCTGCTGTATGACAAGTAAACAACCCACTTGCAGCTGTACACACCCTAGCTGGCAGAACAGACACTCAGTTTCTTAAATCAGTGAAATTCTCAAAGATTCCTGGATATTCCCCAGCTATCGGGAAAGCTCAGCTGTATTACAGAAGACCCCCTAGAGCGTTGGACTGGCTTTTTTTCCCCCCTATCTAATTGTGTTTTTACCCCGTTATGCTAATTCGAGGTGGTGGAAAAAGACCCCCCCCCCCCCCCCCCCCCACACACACACACCGAAAAAAAACAACAAACAAACAGATTAAAAAAAAACAACAACAAAAAAACCCAACCTTCAAGCCACTATTGACACAACCGAGATGTCATTTTGTGCGCAGATGGGTCTGGCGGATTGCGGATGTTCTCCCGAAAACATCGAAAATAGGTCTTCAATGCCGTTTGTTTGATTGTTTGTTTTGGGGTTGGCGTTTTGTTTGTTTGGGTTTTTTTTTTAAATTTTGGAAAGTCTGTACGTTTATATTTTTTCTCGACGTTGATCCACCCACTTCCATAACCAGCCATTTGCAATACTGACACAACTGCATGAGGTGCCATTTTATTTATTGCGCAGATGCAGGGGCGCCGGAACCGGGGGGGCAGGGGGGGGCAGCTGCCCCCCCCCCCCCCGTACCCAAGCAGGGGGGGGGGGGGGCAAGAGTGTTTTTTTTGCCCCCCCCCCCCTGGAAAATCAGGTGACTATGGCAAGAGGGGGGGCAAAGCCATGGTCTCCCCCCCCTCCCCTACCTCTCCCCCTACCCCTCTTAGTGCTCCCTCATCCCACCCAACAGAGAACTTCTGTTTTTGCGGACCGAAGGCTGTCCGCTCCTCTGATTGCCCCCCCCCCCCCCCCCCCCCCCCGCTTTTCACTTTTTTTCGGGCAACGTCCTGGTTCGCAAAGGTTTTTTGTCTACGCAGCATTTGATCGCCCCCCGTTCCCCCCTCCGAGCTTCTGCCCCCCCCCTCCCCCCAACATCTTCCGGCGCCCCTGAGATGGGTCTGGCTGATGGCGGATGTTCAACCGAAAATATCGGAAATAGGCTTTCAACGCCGTCTATCTAGTATTTTGCACGTGTATATATTCATATGGTGGATGATGATGATGATGATGATGATGATGATGATGATGAAACTTTATTCATCAACGGTAAATGTTTTGACAGAAATTCGCCAGTCTGCAAACTTGCCGTTGCTAATGCTACAGAGACTATCTACTAAGGAAAAAAAGGAGAAAAATATAAAAGAAAGAAAAAAAAATTCAACACAGAAAATTATGCACTAAGGAGGATTATCCACCCACTTCCAAATCCACTAACCTCCACAACTGACACAAGTGAGGCGTCAGTTTATTTCTGTGTACAGGTGAGCCTGGCTGATGGCTGACTTGCACCCGAAAATTAGCTTTCAGTGGACTCGTATTTGTAATTTCTGTTCGTGCGTATTTTCACGGGGTTGAAAAGGGAGGTTGAACCGTACGCCCACCCGAAACAACCAACTTCCGCTATTAAGACAATTGAGCTCTGTGCACAGGTGGGCCTGACTAACGCACGATTTTCACCCGAAAATATCCTTTCAATACATTTCTATTTCTAAAGTTTGTCACGTGTATATTTTTGTGACCGAAAATGGGCTTTCGATACACGAATTATTTGTGACAGTACATGCACATTTCTACGACCAAAGTCAGAAACAATTGTGCGTTCACACCTAGACACTTATCAGGTTGTGAACACCGAGATAACGACCCTTTGGTGGTTTTGACAGGACTTAACCCTGTAAATTACCGTTGTTTGGGATCATTTCCCGAAAACAATCCGACAACTGCCTTTGTCAGGAGCAGCCGAAAATTGCCCTCGAAAACGTGCAGCTCCGCTTCTGTATTTCAGTAACTGATGTCATGAGACGTCATCAACAAATGACTCTTCATTTTCCGGAAGCATTTGTCGAGTTGCCGGCGGAACACATACGCTTTTTCCCTGGAAATATTGACCCAACGTTTCACACCCACCCGGTGACTGTGCAAAGTGCAGTACAGTACCCGCCCGCTTTGTTGGTCGCGTGCCAGTCGCACTGTACCTAGAAACACCTGGCGGCGTAGACAGTGACAGCGTTCGGATATTTACTGGGGGGAAACACGAAATATTGCACTCAGTCACAGCAGGTGAGAGATTCTGTGTAGAGGTGGTCTGAGGCTGGCGAAATAGGTGTGGGCGGGTTTCCCCCACGGAAAAAGGGGTCTTCGTGCCAAGAACATAGGGACATTGGTACCAAAGAAAAGGCATAGGGTGATGGGAATTCTCTCTCTCTCTCTCTCTCTCTCTCTCACACACACACACACACACGCACACACACTCTCTCTCTCTCTCTCACCCGGCCACGCACCCACCCACCCGCACACACACACACACACACACACACACACACACCGGCACACACAATGGGGGTGGAGGTAAGAACCCCGAAATTCTTGATTTTGTATTGTTTGTATTGTTGTCTCCGCCTATTAGTAGTAGGAAACATCTGGTGCCAGTCTCACGTCAATAGAAAAAGAAGAAAAGAGGAACTAACGCCTACAAAATCAATTGATCACGACGAAAGACAACACAGACAAGCACTCCCCTACACCAAAGGCCATGGCGGCAAAGACTGAAAATGTGTGTGTGTGTGTGTGTGTGTGTGTGTGTGTGTGTGTGTGTGTGAGAGAGAGAGAGAGAGAGAGAGAGAGAGAGAGAGAGAGAGATTTGAACTGGTTTGATTTGATTGAGGGAGAAATGAAAATTTTCAACAGTTGCAGTTTTGACTTGACAGTTTTTGAACCTGCCGTAGCTACTACTAAATAAGACTAGAGCAAAGGAAATAGACTATACAAAATAAAGAAACCAAACACACACGCACAGAGAGAGAGAGAGAGAGAGAGAGAGAGAGGTTCCAGAAAGAGGACCTATCACTGGCTCTAGTCCAGCACAGTAGGCCGAAATTCTGTACCCGCTGGCACTCGTCAAACTCTCATGTTTCATTGGTCTAGGCAAGGCTAGTGAGGACATACTGCTTTTAGCACTTGTCCAATCGAAATCAGGGCTGGTCGGCATCCCGGCTTTCCGTACGTGCGTAATGACTCAGAAAGAGGCTGTGGGAAAAATCAATATTGCTATTCTCGCTACAAGCTGACGTATATCCCCAGACGTAAAAGTCACGTGATCAGGGCCCCCGTCGATAAAATAGAGCGCGCGGGAGCGAAACGGCAGAATACTCTCTGAGCACGAACTGACGTGCGCGCGAAAAGTATAGCTCTCTCTCTCACTTTCCGCTTTGTGACGACAGAAGTATTGACTGGGAAAACACAATCAGCTGCTTCTTTCTCAGTGTCGTTCGTATACATGCGTCAAGTTTGGCAACTCGCTCCTAATCTTTGTGCGCTGGATTCTTCGATTTCCCTTTGTTCATTCCAGTTCGGACTGCAGATAGAGTGTGGGCTCTAAATTTAGGCGTCTCCTCCAATTTAATGATTCACACTGACAGAGAAGAGTGAGTCAAACAGTTCTCCGGCCGAATCCCACTAGATGACTACGTGCTGAGTGATACAGACCGACGGCTTTGACTCATTTGTGAATTCGCGTGGGACAAAGAACGAAAAGAAAACTGTGTCGTCTCACACGTTAAAATATTATAAGAAACCCGTTTCACGTCGTTCTGAAGCCTTTTTGTGCAAATTCTATTTGTATTCCTACGGTCAGAAACAAAAAAAACCAAAAAACAAAAAAAACACCGGCCACGATAGTCAGTGTCGCCGCCTTTCTTCGTTCTGTGAAAAGATCTTCTGAGCATTCTGACGAACACTTTGTTTGTTTTATGACACTCGGGTTCACAGTTGGTGCTGAAACAAAACCCGAGAAGACAGTCTAAGTTAAATTTCTATTACTACACTCCAAAGAGATCATTCGTCACTGAAACTCTTCGACCATCATGCCTGAAAAATACCTGAACGTGTCGCCTGTGCGGGAAGTGTCGTCTGCTCCAAATTCACGTTCCTGTTCCTTCAAGGTCAACAAACGTCCCAAAGAGCTCGACCTGGACATGGACCAGCGTCCACGTACCAACTCCCTGCCACCTTTTCCTGGCAGACGACAGAGACACGCCTCGGACGGATCCACACAAGAGAAGGACAGAGAACCCAGAGAAAACTTGTGCCGTGTCAGGTGAGGTCACTTTACCGTTAAGATTAAGATCAGGGTAACTTTACTGAACCCATCACTGGGAAATTCAGCTGCTAGTCAGTGCAATGAAATAAAGCAGTAACGAGACCTGACGGTCACTTATATTGTATAATATACACTAGTCACTAGTGCAGATCTAGTGGATATAATGGCGATGTGTTCTATAGGAACTGGATTCTCTTCCAGAAATAAAAGTGCTTCTTTCCTTTTTTTATTTTCAGTGTGTAACCACTGTGAACTTTGATTTGTGATACTGTATACGCGGGGCTATATATGCAGGGAAACTATAACAGGACAAATGTCCTGGCTGACATAAAAAGCATAGGACATGTGTCCTGGATCATTCTCACTAATGGCGCAGAAATCACGGTAGGGCATTAGTGAGATCGCAATCGGAAATTTCAAAATTGACTCGGGCTATGATCGATGTCCAACGCGAATATTAATCCATGTTAACACCTACACATTTTTGGGTATGAATGTCGTTTTAAAGCTGCCACCCCTTCCCCCCCATCCCCCCCCCCCTCTCTCTCTCTCTCTCTCTCTCTCATTTTGTCATTCGTCATTGTCTTTTTGCGTGTGACCCATCCTTGTCCTAAATACGAGTGGGCTGTGCGGCCTTGCAACACGGAAAACATCCTCACCACTCCATATCGCCGTATGGTTCCTCTTTAGATCATGTGACGTCCAAATGAACAAACAATTGGACCAGCCCAGGACATTGACTGGTAGGGTATGGCGCGATCAATATTTCACGCTTACGCAACTCAGCGTAGCATTTACTCTTCAAACTCAATGCTGTGACAGGAAAAAAACCAACATTGATTTAGAGGGAAAATGTCAGAGAAGCCCAAAAATAGGGACACAGACCCATTTAAAAAACGTTGTTTTAAGTTTAAACACTAGGCGTGTTCTCCTAATTTAGACTTTTGAACTTCACACTATCGCCATACCAGCAGGGAAAAAAAGTCGTATGCACGATCATTTGTTGGATTTTCCATTCTTGATATCAAACAAGCGTCCGTCGGCCCGTTATTTTTAGCCGTCAGTCAGTCAACAAATCAGTCAATTATTGAGCTGGTCAATAATTTGCCAATTATGCGATTATGGTTTATTGTACATTGTATACCACTCTTCGGGTGTTTTCAAAACCAATGGAAGCGATTCTGCTCAGTGTTTTCATTGGACGGGATTTGCCATTGATTTTGATATCGCGACTTCTTTGGTTGTCCTGTCTGGATGCATATTTCAGTTTGTTTCCGTGTTTCTGAAAATCATTCAAAAAAAAAAAAAAAAATCATCTGTCGGCCTAACAATTATCCATCCATTCTTCTTCCAGATCTTTCAAGATGACCTCAAAAGGTCTGGTCAACCACGGAGACTCTTTCAAACGTCGCTCCACACATTCCCTCATGTCCACCGGATCCGCCAACACAGACCAGAGCGACCAGAGGCCTAGGACATTGAGTGTTGCGTCAGAAGAGAGCAGCGGGGTGCTGAGCGGTAGCGGCTCCTGCAGCCCGCCCTCGTATTTCCGGGTCGCCCTGCTAGGGGCTCCGGGAGTGGGCAAGTCCGCGCTCGTCAGGCAGTTCATGACGTCAGAGTACAGAGGCACTTTCGACATCGCTACACGTGAGTTGGCGTCTTTATCTTCAAATTAGTCCTTTTTTTTTTAAATGATAACTCCAACGCACACAGAAAAGCGAGCACGCAAACAAAGAAAGGGAGGAACAAACAAAGTGCTTCGAACACGGGCGCACGCACAGGCATTACTGTTGCGAAACAATATTTGTCTTCATTGAAGTCTGGTAATCAAAGAACTGGCGCCTTCGTGAAACTGAGTTCGTCCCGTTTGTATTTAAATTTGCTAATTGAAATGCAAAGTTTACAGTGGTATATACCGAGCCTGAAATAAGAGAAATATTGAGGGAGACTTAAAATTGGATTTTAAAAGTCTAAATGAAAATAACAACAACAACAACAACATCAACAACAGCATTAAGTTTCAGTATCAAATTTTCTTCGTCCGGCTTTTCAACGGGCATAATTGTTGGTTAGTGAATACCTAGAAATTAAAAACAACAAAACAGCTGATTAATTGAAATTGAAGTAAAACCGGAAGACCGAATGAACTAGACAGATTACAACAAATAAACAACAAAATGTATGAACGATGTGCAGTCGCCTGACATTTGCATGGCAATTAGAGCTCTAGCCATATGACTGTGTCCTCTGCGTTACGAAATGGCCAGAGGCTACAGGGATGATGAATCTGTTGTCAACCTCGGGAAATGAACCGGGGAACCTCACTGCTCGGGTTGAGGCGGGGGGGGGGGGGGGGGGGGGGGGGGAGAGGGGGGGGGGATACCAGATTCCTGTGACTCACAAACGAGAAATTCGCGGCTTCTCGCGAGAAATGGCACAGCCCTGGACAAATTAAAATAGTGGCGCATTGATTTCAATAAATGTCAGGAAGGAAGAGCACTGCGGGTGCATAACTTATGACAAAAAGGTCAGAGAGCAGAGTGCGAGGTAACAGATAGGATACGTTAGGGGAGAAAGAAGAAGAAGAACGCAGAAGGGTGAATTTAAAAAAAAAAAAGCCAATGGTTTCTTTGTATGTCTGTTTAGCAGCAATCAACCAACCACACAAGCAAACAAGCAAAAAAGTGTTTAACACTATTTGTCTGACCCTTTTTCTGTTTTGACACTGTTTGTAACGTACTTCGTGTTCTCTCTGCAGCCGATGCTGAAGACCCGGAGACTACAGTGTCTGTGTTGCTCGACGGGGAAGAATCCATGATCGAATTCGTGGACGATATTCAGGTACATAATTTACATTACCTTCCACACTTCAACCGTTAACGTGAGTGTGTACACACCAGTCCTTTGTTGCCATTATTTCTGCCGTCTTTGCTAAATGATTCAGAACACATAAGCGTGTCCACCACTAAAAACTAAATAACATACAAATAAATAAATAAATTAATTGATTAAAAAAAAAAAACATTTGCTTGTAATGAGACAAGGAGGGGGGGGGGAGTTTGGGAGTTTAACGTCCTATTCCACCGCGTAAGGGTGATGTCAAAGACGGGGCAACAAGAAAAAGCCAGCACAATTATTTGGCTCCAAACGGGATTCGAACTCACGACCCGAGCATTGAGAGTCCAACGCTCTACCATATGACTATCCCGGCTCTCCGCGGAGACTAGGAGTATTACGTACCAAATCATAAATGTTCTATCATCCCTTCAAGCTGTGGTCAATGAAATAAAAAAAAAATCAGTTCTAAGTGCGTCTCAATGTTTTGAACCAAACACCATAGCTACGTCTTGGTTCTTCCTTCACGTTGTTCTTTCAACTCTTCCAGGACACAGAAGTGGACAAAATGCGAGCCGACGCTTTCGTTGTGGTGTTTTCGTTGTCCGACGCAGCCTCCTATCACACAGCGGTCAACTCACTGCGTCACTTGAGAGTGGATCTTGGGCTGGACAGAGCTGTGGTTCTAGTGGGCAACAAGGTGGACCTGGCCCGACAGAGACGCGTCAACAGTAGAGGTGGGTACTGTTAAGTAGAACAAGCGTTTACGTGATGTTTCTACGTAGTTGTGTCTTATTTTCTGGTTAAAAGTATCAGGGTGTATGACTGTTCCCAGTCACGGCAGTGGAGGGGATGTTAGGTTCTAAAATTTTGACCCTCCACCACGAAATGAGTCGTCTTGTAATCGTGTCAAAGCAATGTTGTGTTTCGTGAAAGCATTAGGAGATAACTGTTATCGATAAAAATGCAGCTTCCCCAATTCCCCATCCCCTCCTCTTCCACATCCCCAAAACAAGGAAAACAAACAACAAACAACAAACAACGAAACCCAACAAAAAAACAACGAAAAACAACAGGAACAAAAAAACGACAACAAACAAACCAAACAAAACAGGCAACAACCACAACAACAACATAACAAAAACTAAAAATAAAACAGTCAAGACAGGCAACAAAAACAAAACAAGGCAAAACAAAACAAAAATTGCGCAGTTCTTCACTGAAGGTCATTTCTTAATAATACAGGCACCGTTATCAGCGTGAATGCCGAAGACGGTCAGAAAGCAGGCGTCGCAAATGCGTCTTTCGTGTAATTCCGTGATATCACTTAGGGATGTTATTGTCAGTAAGACAACGTCACGATTCTTTTTTTCCGCATCTCGTAACAAACCGCGCAACAGTGTGATGTTACTTAATTATCTCCATCAACACAATAACAATTGCCCCCCCCCCCCCCACCTCCCGTCCATCAAGCACTAACCTTTACCCTTCCACTTTCCGGCTGGGCTGTCTTCGGAAAATACTGGTCAGCATTAGTTTTGAAGACTAAAAACACCAAAAAAGAAAAAAACAAACAAAAACAAAAACCACACAAACAACAACAACAACCAATTTCGCTGATGTTTTACGGCCGTACGAATCATTACCCCCAGCAAACGAGACTCAGTTTATCTCATATCACTTTCCTCATTAAATATGCGCAATGTTCATTTATTAAGATCCCTGTTTTAAAAAGGTCAAACGATAGTCTCCGGACATACATACCAGTAATCGGGGATTCAATCATCATTTTCGCGTTTCGTCTGTCATTTGTAGACAGGCCTACATAACTGTATGTCCAACTGCGTTTTTCTCCGAACGAAAACGTTTTATCTTGTAAACAAACACACTGGTGGTACTGTTTGCGAAGAAAAACAAACAAGGAAATTGTATCTGACGCAGCAGCTGCGCGTCACGTACGATTGCATGAGCGCTGCCCTTGACATTCAGACCAGCAAACCAGTAGACCCACGCCTTGTCCCGTACAAGAAAACAGGACAGTAAACACAAAACAGGAGTGGTCCCATACGATGCCAGACATGTCACTCATCCTCAGCCCCCCCGGGCGGTATTTTTGAAAGAGAACACGCTCCGCACATACACACAGTGTTTGGTGTTAACAAGGCGCGGTGCGGTCTAGACCAACAGGACAGGTCAATGCACTGATTAGTGAGCTTCAGTTCATCAGAAGCACCAACGAAATTGACTTGGTTTTCGTTTCGCTTCACTTTGTTTGAGGTTTTCTTCGTCAAAACGGATAATTCTTTTTTGTAAGAACAGGAACATTGTAACCACTCTTATGTTCTACGTTTTTGGACCACACACACACACACACACACACACACACACACACACATGGCGATAAAGCGTGGGTTCGAGCCCAGGTCGAGCTTGTGATATACGACACCGGTTTTTTTCTGGCTGCCGGGCTGCTCATCGGGGGTTTCTCTCCGTGTTATCCGGCTTTCCTCCGCCAGCAAAACTGTAAAAAATATATATATAGGATAGCGATTGGGTGGCGCTTCACCGCGGCGACGCGCTTTCCCCGGGGGGAGGGGGGGGAGCAGCCCGAATTTCCGAAAAGAATAATAAAGTAGTTAAAAAAAAAGAAAAAGAAAAAAAAGAAAGACAGAAAGAAAGAAAGACAGAAAAAAACACGAAACAAAACGAAACGCAGTCCCTTGGTGCTTCTAAAGTTCACCATTGTCTGCAAGGGAAGATGCAGCCTCAGGGGAAGAAGAGTGGTGGTTTGTTGTGCCCGGGCTTTGGTTATCCCAGGGCAGAGCCCGACCTTCCCCCAGACCCTGGCACGACGTCCTGTTCAGTGAATAGGATGTCCCAAGGCCGGATGACGTAGGAATGACGTACGCAGTCGCTGCTTGTCAACTTAGGCCGTAAAATTCACCATCCTAACCTTGGAACTGATACCGACAGGTGGAAAAAAGGAGGGGGGGGGGGTGCATATGAAACGTCCCAGAGGATATTAAAAAGTATATATAAAAAAGTCCGAAATAATGATCTCTCTCTCTCTCTCTCTCTCTCTCTCTCACACACACACACACACACACACACACACACACACACACACACACACACACACACACACACACACACACACCTAAAACTCATATTGATTTTGTGACGTAAGTAATGCGATACAGGTTCGCAAAATGTGCACTCATTGCAACGGTTGTGGTCTTCATCATTCTAACCTTGCGCCGTGCGGTAAAGTACAAAATTTTACACAAAGCGGCATGCAGAACGAGTCTCTCTCTCTCTCTCTCTCTCTCTTGATCCACAATCCCTCCATTAATATTAAAATTCGCGACTTGTAATTAATATTGCGATGTTGGTTCGGCCGTTATACTCTCTCTCTCTCTCTCTCTCTGGAATCTTTTTAACCTTTCGAGTGAAAATTCGCGACTTGTAAATGATACGAGATAAGTTCTCCTATTCTGCACTCATTTCAACTGAAAACATATTCATGCTTTGGGAATATGATAGGAGTTTTCAGAATTCACATCCAGGCGATTCAAAAGGTCGTCTGTCTCTCCAGGGGATATTCTGTCATGAAACACTCTCGTATGACACTTGGGGGTATGGCAGATACGAGACGGATATGTTTTGGTTTTCGAGAACGGAAATGTCATCAGTCGTGAAGTGAATGGAAAGAGGAGATTAGGAAGCTACAAAACATCGTCAACAAGCGATGTACAGCGAAACTGAGGTCGGGGGAAAAGGTCGTACACGTACAACTGGTAAAAACAGGACGTATTCGCTGCTGTCACAGTTAGGATTTAGCTTACCAACCTAACTACACGAAGGACAAAACATTTTCACTCCTAGGATAACAAAACCAAACCACCACCAACAAAAACAAAATGCAAACAAGCAAAGGTCACTGTCTTCGGCACCTTTGTCCCAACAACCTTCAGCGCGATCAAAGGTGCTCGGTTTTTAAAATCATTTTAAAATTTATATAAAAACTATTCTGTGAATAAAAGAGCACTTCATTTGTCAATTTATTAATAAAATGATGGTTTGTTCAAATGACATTGACCTACATGTTTGTTGTTTGTATTTTCAGATGCTCGTCTCCTGGCAACAAAGTACGATTGCGAATACGAAGAAACATCAGCAGCGCTAAACCACAGAGTGGACGAGCTCCTTGTCTCCATTCTCAGCCAGATCCGGCACAAGCTGTTCCCGCCAGCGGACACCCTCCTGCCGCCAGAACCTGTCACCATCACATGCCGTTCTCCCTCCCCCCGTCGCGCCATGTCATTCCTGAGCAAACTCTTCAACCAGACTAAGAAGAAGGCGAAGTCCTGCGACAATCTTCTGATGGACTGAAGAAAGAAACTGTTTTCATTGACGATGAAAGACCGAAGGACAAGACCTTGGTTTCGTGCCAAGTTTGAAAACAGTAGAACTGAACTTCACTGGTGAAGAGTTCCATTTCGAGGGGGTGATAATTTCAACTTTCAGGAAAAGCTGAAATTGGAGTGCGTATGCTGGAGCAGATTCTAATGTGACGGTTTTGGTGCAATCACAGGATAGAAAAGACAATCTGAGGCCCCCCTCTACAAAGACGATGAACCGGCTGACGGACTGAACTATACCAGAGACATAGAAGAAATCTGTTTGACTGTACCCGCCAGATACGGTTCATGGCTTACAAAGAGAACGCCTCGACAGAGACAAGCAGCGGTATCTCCGTACACCACAGACAATGGGAACGACCAGTGCCTGTACTGATGAACATTCTGCTCGTTCTCAAAGTGACTGAATTTTAAGTTTGGGGATGGACATAATCATTGAATAACATTTCCGAAGCTTTATTTACAAAACGATCCGTCATACAAGTTTTGTGATGGTCTGCTGACACACTCACTGTCAGTTAACGTACGGCTTACCCATGGCGTCTTCCCAAAACGTCACCCACTCAGAAGTCCTGATTGGTCGCTGATCGACAATAATTATGTGCCAAATTTCTCATGCTTGAATGGACTTGTGTTTTTACTCGAAGAAATACAGCGATGTACATACTGGATTTGAATAATTCTTCCTATTTGAATGCTTTACCCGATTTGCTATGTTAAATTATACACCATCTGTGTCTTTTTTGTATTGATCTTCATTTGAATTTATCTTAAAATGCTTATGTTTGATTGGCATGTTTGGCCGATCTAAGAATTCCAGACTTACATTCAGATGACCATAAATTATGCTCAGATGAAGTTTTGATTTTCATAATACATTATTGCGCGCACGCGTGTGTGTGTGTGTGTGTGTGTGTGTGTGAGAGAGAGAGAGAGAGGTGCTTGACAAAAGAAGTGTTCTGCTGAGAAAACATTTCATAAATGCATGTATGAAAATTGTTTGGGAATAAAATTGTCTAAAAATATTTATACTGTTTGTGCAAATGTTATGCAGTGTCGGAACAGATTTTTTAAAAAAGCATGCAAAGCATCCACCTTTTCATTTTCACACTTTTTTCAAAGTACCCACACCTGACTTGGAGCACACACACACACACACACACACACACACACACACACACACACACACACACACAAAGTGAGAGACAGAGAGAGAGAGAGAGCAGGCACTAAACAAAATACATCTGATGAATGCGTACGCCACCAATGTTCCAATTCATCTTTAAAAACAGCGCATTGACAAATAACAAAAGGTAATCAATGTAGCAAAAGGTAAACCATGTAACTACCTCTACGGACTGTCAACTGGTTTATTTTTAAAAAATTACATCATGTGAACCACCCATGGAAGACTGAATGACACTGAGATATAACAAATTATTGCAAAAGCCGAATGTTCCACAGCAAAACAGGCTAATTTGATTAGCTTGTACATGTAATATCTGTGGAATGTACAGTACTCCTCGCTTAAGGTGACCCCCCACGGGACCAAAATTTTTTTGATCTTATCCGAGGGGCACGCTAAACAGTCCTCTGATAAGATCAACTACCAGTAAAAAACTTGATCTTATCCGAGGAGCTCAATATTTGGCGATTACGTCATTTTTTTCAAATTTTAAACCGAAAGACTTTCCGCCAAAATATGTAGTTCTACACACACACACACAAGCACAAACGAACGCAAATGCATACACCCCCCCCTCCCCTTTTTATTTTTTTCCGAACCCTGTGGATCGCCCCCCCCCCCCCCCCCCCCCCCCCCGCTGATGTCAAGTTCCCTCCAAACATCTTGCCCCTGTTACATGGTTGAGGGATGGTTGCACTGATGTTTCGTGAACTGCAAAAGTACTTCAACTTGCCTTCCGACTAAGCCTAGAAATTAACCAGGTCTCTCGCTCTCCCCCCCCCCCCCCCCCCGTCCCTCGCTCTCTAACAACATAAGTATCACCACCACCACCATCATGTCGCCACATTGCTCCCTGCATTGCCGCTCTTATCTCTTTCACAAAGATTGTACTAATTTCTAGATCTAAAATGACCCTGAACGAAATAAGAAATCTTTTGTATTAAGAATACTCATCTGCGGTAAACTATCTTTATCGTCAGTTCATCAAAAACAAGCTCCCCCCCCCCCCCCCCCTTCCAGTTTCCATTTTCAGTCTTTGGGTATCATCTCATGGAATAAAAATGAAATACAAATTCGTCTGTTTAGTCTTCACCTCGAAGTGCAAATCCGGGTGTTGTTTCCAAGGGAAGCCACTCTCATCACATGGATTTCATCTTAACCGGTAGTCTTTTTCATTTGGGAACCAAAACGGGGGTGACGTAATCCGAGGTTTTCCCTTATCCGAGGTGACGCTAAGCGAGGAATTCTAAATGGTACAAAGAAGGCTTTTGGCCGGGACCAACAACCTGATTGATCTTATCAGAGGTGTGACCTTAAACGGTAGTGACGTTAAGCGAGGAGTACTGTAGATGTTATTGCTGAACCAGTATAAGATCACATAAAAAATATTCACATTCTAAAACAGTTTGAATACAAGTAAGACAGTCAAGTAAATTAAGGCCACCTTTTTTAGACTGGACACAATTAATACATTATCACAATCAGAAGTTCCACATCACACGTGGCAAGAAGTTCACAGTTCTGATGGAGGTAAGAAATACTCTCCAGAAAATTGTATTACATCTAGTATCATAATTTCAAAAACTTCAGAAAGGCTGCTCATGATATACATCTCAAAATGAATTCATGAAGTGCAGTGAATATGCTCTAGAAAACACCACACACACACTTACACTTTCCAAATAATTATTTGGCATGATTAGGTGCTTTTTGCACACACTTACTAATAAATTTACATCAGTCTTAGTCATTTGAGATACATGTATATCACATTTCTCAAACATTAGTTCACATTTAACAGTTTCATGGAATAAACTACCGGCCCCCGTAGTGTAGTGGTTAGCACTTCGGATCATGGACCGGGAGACCCGGGTTCGAATCCCAGCCGAGGCAAGCGGGATTTTTCATACCTAGGTCGGCTCCTACCCAAAGCGGGTGTGCTATGGGCCCGATGGGGAGGCTGTTGCCACACAGCCGAGCTTCACCCACTTCACGGGTGCGACTTTGGGGGTGCTTCCCTTGGTATGACACGTCTTATGATGTGGCACCGCAGGTGCCGTACTTCCCGGGCCTGGTTAATGCCGGGATATTTATGACAGGAAGTGTGGAATGCGGCCCTGTCCCGCAGTCCCAAACCACATGGACCTCCATAGCATCATCTTACTATCATCCTCATCTCCATCATCATGCATAATAAAAATTGTCCCAGCTTCCGAGTCCTCCGTGGGTTCCACCCATGACCTGGGAGGAACACCACTAGAGTTGGCAAAGAGTTGGGGCAGCAAAAAAAAAAAAAAAAAAGTTTCATGGAATAAACTGTTAGAAAAGTAACTACCGGTACTTAGACAGGGAAAAAACACATACAATGAAAACACATCCAAAATAATATCTAATCTCTAATTACCATCCCATATGAGCCTGGAACTGGCAAAGCAACACAAGTGAAACACATCAAAGCAAGAAAAAAAAAGAAGTTTACATTCATTTAAAACTAAACATTAGAACAGGAGGGAATGCTTGGACAGGTAGCAAACTAGACGCAAAATAATTCCTTTTGTGCTAAAAGTAAAACCCCTACTACATTTACAGAAAAGCCTAATGTACAAAAGGTATATTTGTGGCACACGAAACTAAACTTCCAAAAAGAACCCTTTTGTGCAAAAAGTAAAAACTCTACTATACTGGCAGAATCCGATGTACAAAAGCTGAAACATATTTGTTCCAAATGACACTTTATAACTAAAAACTATGATTAAATTATAAAAACAGTGGGATAAAAACAACAACCAAACACAGACATAACAACAAACCAAAAATAAAAACCAACAAACAAACAACAACAACAAAAAAACAACCCAAAAACACAGGCATAATCTATTCTAACCTAACACTGAAGACAGTTATGATCTGATGTATGATTTAGATTACTTCCAAATATATTCTATCACCAACAAAACCACTGTAATCATCACAACAAGGAAAAAAAGCCAGTAAGAAATAAGTAAGCCAATATAACCAGTAACAAACCCTGTAATATTGTAAACAGTTGACTTAGTCAATGGACAGATCTTCAAATGCAACGACACACTCAGATTTAGCATACAGTAAAACGTTAATTAATGCCTCAAATTTTGGTAAATATCCTTTTTTTTTTTTAGGAGGAGTATATCTTCTTCTGTGCACAACAGATTGCTGAGGAGAGGAATAAAATGCTAAATGTGCTCATGAAATGTGAGAACAAAAAACTAATAAAACGTTTTTCAAAAATGTATATAAAATAGACTTATAGTGACAACTTCAAACCTGTTTGCTCAGTACGAGTCAAGTTGCCTCTCTTTTCTATTTAAAAAAGGGGATGCCAATATCTTGTGGTAAAAATTCAGAGCTTCACAAACATCTTATCAGATTCTTTTCTGTCTTAGAGACTAAACAATACATAACAAAATATCGGCAGCAGTCTAATATTACACACATCCAACCCCATACATTGCAAACACTGTATTATGCTGCATATCTCAGATCGAGTACAACAGCAAAATATGGTTTGTTAGCAAAAATACATGTACATAGCAATTCATAGGCCTACCTTAGAGTAAGCAACTCTCAATGAAAGCGTCAAAATAAAAACAAAGAAAAAAGCGGGTGCAACAGATTCTATCATTATTTGAATCAGATTGCTTGCAAAGGGCTCTCTTGAAAGGTGTCTTATCTTTGCTTACAGCTGTTTAAAAAGTGGGAGTTGCATGACAGAAGCGTGACTCCCTGTGGTGCATAACATACTTTTTGGGCTCATAGCTTAGCAACAACGGCCAACAGAAGACTGTATAACTGTGCTCGGTGACTTGGCGTCATACGCTTTTGTCATTATAATGATCCTAACACAATGGAAAGTCGCATTAATTTAAAGCATCATGTGATTATGGTAAGTTGTAAATTGAAGGCACAATACAGATTACTGAACATGGAAACATTATTTTAGTTTGTGGAAGCACAGTTGATTAAATGTATGGTACGGTCAATACCTTGTCAAGCAGAGTAGTGTGCAGTCACAATCACCCCTGACAAAATGTCTTGGAACATAGTGTGTAAGACATCAGTTTCAATGAGGATCACTTAAAATTTGCGTAATTCCTTCAAAATTTGCAGCAGTTAAACAACAAACTCTTCAATATATGGAATGTAATGATATACAATAAAATTGCACTGGAGTGTTTTGCAAACTGGACGCACTGATTATTTTGGGAAGTAAGGCATTGGTGAGGGTGTGTATGGTTACAATGGTATGCTAAACAAAATGTTTAATTTTTGTTCTATTTTGCTTCTGCCTCTAAACGTGCTACACTATCCATGCATCTTCCCATTTCATAAACAGCGTTATGTTCACTCTCCACCAAAGGAAGGGCATTCTGAATGCCGTGCATGTCAGTTAGTTCCACTTGGAATACACCAAGAGCAGTCAGCTAAGACCATTACTGGCTTTTGTTTTTCATTTTATTCTTCTTCTTCTTTTTTATTCTCCAGATCCAAGTAAACCATGGGAATTTCGGTGGGGTAGGGTACATTTTATTAAGACATTCACGGCACCACTGCATTGTGACAAGACAAGGATGCATATTCAATGTGAGCAGTTGAGCACTGAAAAACAGGCACAGAACAAAAACATTCCGCCCGTAATATATATCAAGGGACCAAACTCCATCTCTGCTTCTACATGTACTCCGCTTGCACACAAAACACAATAGCAGGATGCTAAAGGTGATCTTCACAGCAGCATGTTAGATTCGAGTCTCCTCTGAAAATAGAGAAACATTGCAAGTTGGTTACACTGTGCATCTAGTCATAACAATATTTTACATTTAGTTTTTATTTCAGTTTTGCCAGTTTTTTCCTTAAAGTGTACTAAAGACCAAACATCTATAGAAATTTGTTGAATGAATTCTACCCATCACTGCTATGCAGATACCCATGTATACTGACAATGTGCAGATGGTTGATACGTCTCACACCTTATTACATGTACAAGCAAGTAACCCTGCATTCACCAGTTATGAACATATATTCAGCCGACAATCTCTTTCTTGGTACACTGATCATTTATAACAAGCAGATATACAGTAAATGTGGAAGAGGAAAGCTGTATATGCAAGGACAATAAAACGTTTTTCACATCCTTACCATCCTTGGCAGAGCCGCTGTCACTTTCTGGTCTCACCATTGGAGTGGTAACATCATCGTTATCACTGACAAACGAAATTAGGGAGGGATTATTCATTAAGAATAAACAAAATGCACCTATGCTGGAGAGGGCATACTACTAGTAACTGTAGAATAATAGTGAAACTTTTAACTCATTCAGCCCTACGCAGGTACATGTACCTGCGCGAGGAACCCGCCGCGTATGCCTACGTAGGTACATGTACCTGCGAGCTAGTGAAAATTTCTACTCGCTCCTCATTGGCCAGACTACTGAATATTCATGAAACAAGGGGCACTACTCTGCTGTGCACTTCCTTTCCTTTGTATGGATCAGGTTTACACATGGGTTTGAGCGATTTTGGGTTTTTTAACTGACTGACTGGCTAGGCAAAAAAGTGCCCAGGACAGGGACAGCAGTCAGGCCAGGAACCAGCAAGGGCTGAAAGGGTTAAGGTACATTATAGTAGCAGCAATCATATCTATCTCACACACACACACACACACATATGCACGCACGCACACACACAATTTTTTTTTTTTTAATAACAAAGGAGGAATACGTGAGAGCTGAATTACATTCCTTGAAACATGACACATACAGAACATCCCCGTAAATAAAATACAGCATACACATGTTTTTGTTTTCTTTTGTTTTTCTGAAGATGCTCAGTTTCTGAACCATGGACTGATGGTCAATTTTATTATTATTATTAACAATAATAATAATAATTAAAAACAACTGACTCCTCATCTTCCTCGATTCCAGCCTCTGTTTCAGGAGTCTCGGCGAGATTCTGGGAGAAGGTGGGAGACTCCAGCGCAGATGCACTAGTTCTGCTGGTGCTTCTGTTCATTTCAGCAGAGCTGGACATTAAAAATAGGACACATCATGCATTGACATGTAATGCTAGGTGGGGGAGAACATGCGGGAGAAAAAACCATTAAGTTATATACATGTATTAGTATCTCTTTATATTTCTAATCCTAACGGAGCAGTGGCTACCATTTAACTCCCATGTGTGTGTGTGTGTGTGTGTGTGTGTGTGATGGGCTCAACCTGAGTCTCCTGGAAGACTCATCTGGGGCGGTCGGTGGTCTAGTGGTTAAGAGACTTGTCACCAATGCGAGAGGTCAGGGGTTCGAGTCCCACTCAAGGCAAAGAATTTTTCCTTCTCATATGTGGCACCATTCATTCGGGCCGATCATTGGTGGTTCTCTCCGGGTACTCCGGAAAAATAAATGCAATTCTAAATTCCGAAATTTAAATCGCTGAGCTGGCCCTTCACACCATTTGATTGTAATGTGTTTACGTCCAGTGTGTGAGAGAATGCGTGTGATTCACGTGAGCATGCGTGCTGGGTTCAGTTTGCGGCGCTTTGAGCCAATTCATGAAATTGGGTAAAGCGCCTAAACAATATTCATACTAAAGAAATACTCATCATTAGTATTAAGACGAGAGGTCTTACAGTCCGATATATCTTTGACTTACAGCTCGAGACAGTGACATCAACACGCCATAGCAGGGTGTGCTATATATATATATATTTACATGGAAACTACGACAGGACAAATGTCTTGATTGACCACAAATGTACAGGAAATTTGTCCCCAACACTGTCCACTGGGGCACAGAAATGATAGGACATGACTGTGTCCACCTTTGTAAGAAAGTAAACTTTCAAAAATGAATCGGTCTGTGCCCAATGTCTGACACAGGTATGAAGCCGTACCCTAGTGCACGTTCCACATTGTAACTAGGATACATATAATCATACCTGGCCTTTTCTGGGAGCTCACTGTACGTGTTATCAGTCAGAAGATGCTTCAGAACCCACAAGCCCAGTATCAGCAGAGGGAAGACCACGACCACAATGGGAACAGTGATGATCAGCACCAAGTCATGCATCTTCTTTGATTTGTCATCTGCCAAATGGACAAAAAAAAATTATACACCGGCCCCCGTAGTGTAGTGGTTAGCACTTCAGACCATGGACCGGGAGACCCGGGTTCGAGTCCCATCCGAGGCAAGCAGGATTTTTTCCTACCAAGGTCAGCTCCTACCCAGAGAGGGTGTGCTATGGGCTCAATGGGGAGGCTGTTTCCACACAGCCGAGATTCATCCACTTCACGGGTGCAACTTTGGGGTGGTTCTCTTGGTATGACACATCTTATGATGTGGATGATTACACGGCCAGCACCGCAGGTGCCATAGTTCCCAGGCCTGGCTAATGCCGGGATATTTATGACAGGAAGCATGGAGTGCAGCCCTGTCCCGCGGTCCCAAACCACACGGACCTCCATTGCATCATTTTACCATCATCCTCATCTCCATCATCATGCATAATTTTTTTTTTTTTAAATTGCCCCAGCTTCCGAGCCCTCTGTGGATTCCACCCATTACCTGGGAGGAACACCACTGGAACTGGCAAAAGAGTTGGGGCAGCAGAAAAAAAATTAAATAAATAAAATAAAATAATTATACAGCTTTTCACCATTTACCTGTGATGAAAGGCAAAATGTATGGGTCAAAATACAGTGCAAAAACTGGCTCCAAGAAAAATCATTGCACACAATCTCCCCCTACACCCGCACCCCCAAACACACCCACACACACACATAACATTCTTTTTGGTTCATGTGTTTGCAGCAACCACTAACGATAGACTGTAATTTTGGTAGATATGCTTTTGTCATCATAAGTATCCCATTACAAATGGAGAGGGACTCAAACAGTCCCCCCCCCCCCCCCAATCCTTGCACAATTCACCAGTGACATGTTTTTGATCCTATGACACAAAACCTCACAAATCCGACTACAGAAAGATGAACTCTTCTATGGTATGGAAGTGTTGACTCCATTTCATCTAACAGTCAGAGAGACAAGCCTGAATCACACACACACACACACACACACACACACACACACACACACACACACACACACACACACACACACACACACACTCCCCAAAACTTTCATATTACATGCAACTTTGTCTCAGCTTTGTAAGCTTGCCTTCTATCCAAGAAACATTGACAAACATGGATTCCTCGAGTGGAGTGTTATTCCTCAGGCACTTGACAGCAGGGCCAGTCAGATGGCACGAGTAGTTGCCATACTGCAGAGGACACCCCTGGATAACATTTCGCTGGTTGGAAACGCTGCCTGCTTCTGATCCATCAGGGGCCTGTAAATGAGACGTGCAGTGATTTTTCCCTTCGCGAAGTTATCTTGTACATTTCTTCAATTATCAGAAAACAAGGGTTGGAAAACACTACTATAATTAGTTTAACCTCATATTTTACCCCCTGTAGGAACGCAAATGCAGGCGTGCCCCACCGACCATCCCTTTCAGCACCACCTCTATCCCCCCCCCCCCAAAAAAAAAAAAAATCAAAACGAAACAAACAAGGAGGAACGGCCCCGTCCTACAAAGTTGTTTCTCCAAATTTCATTTTATTTTGTCTGCTTTGTTGTTATTGTTGCCGGTTCTCCCCTCTCCAAGTTCTATCAATGACACTAGATCGTCTACGACCTCGACCGATTAGTCACGTGACTGGGGGTGGGGCCGGGTGGGGGGGGGGAGAGAGAGAGAGAGAGAGAGAGAGAGTGAGTGGGTGGGTGTTTAGGAGTTTAACGTCCTTTTCCACCACGTAAGGGTGATATCAAAGACGGGGCAACGAGAGAAAGGCCAGCACAAATATTTGGCCCAAGCCGGGATTCGAACTCTCGACCCGAGCATTGAAAGTCCAACGCTCTACCATTCGGCCACCCTGGCTCCCCAGAGAGAGAGAGAGAGAGAGAGAGAGAGAGTGAGAGACGTCAGTTCCGTGAACTAAACATTTGACGCCAGCCTCAGGCAGACAGAGAGAGAGAGAGAGATGACGTCAATTCCGCGAACTAAACATTTTGACGTCAGCCTCTAGCACTGCTATCGTCTGAGGAAGCTTGTTTATGTCTTGTGATTTCCCTGTTGGCTTTGTGGCTTCCCCGATTGAATTATTTTTCACATGAAATCTGGAAGATCTAGAGGGCTGGTGAAATGTCGGAGGCAGTGACGATACTTGCTGATTTTATCTGGGAACTAAGCGTTTGACGTCAGCTTCACACTGGTGGTATGACAGATGATGCTTGTGCATGTCTTGTGATTTCCCTGTTGCTTTTGTGACTTCCCTGGCTGAATAAATTTTTACATAAAATCTGGGAGATCTTGAGGGCTGGTGAAACATGGACTAGAATACCTTGGATTGTACTTATGAAATCGAAAATTTGGAACTCTTTTGACCGGTGCTTCTCGCAGAAACTTGAAAAAGTTATGTTTATCTAAAAGTTCAGTTATTCTAAATGCTAAAGCTATAATGGTGCAGTAGTTCCTGTCATATGTGCAGTTGTCACACTAGACAAAAACGCCGGGATGATAAGTAATTTGCAGTAGTCTTTTCATAGATATTTGATCTTATGTGCAAACCACCCCTACCTCGGAAATATTTTTTTTACACAAAACCAGTCAGAGCTACAGAGCTGTAGAACGAATACAGGCAGTGTGATTGGGTGAACTTCCAAAGTCTAGAAAATGAAGGAATTTGAACAACTTTTTCAAAAAAATTCGTAACATGACCGATTTTTTAAAATCGGCGATAACTCTTCTGAAAATGCGGCAGGCTAAAAATCGTGAAAGGTAGCTCTGGAGAAGGTGATTTCCCATTTTATCTCAAAGTAAAAAAGGCCTCCATCGAGGTGGTTAAGGAGATAGCCATCATTACATCCGTCCACACACACACACACACACACACAGACACACACACGTCTCACAACTCCCGCCAAAAAGAACGCAGCAGCATAGTGTGCACGTCAAGTGTCTATGACGCAGGTTTCGTTACGTCACTATGTGCGTGAAAGTATGTATTGTGTGGAGAAACGTAACAGTCTTGTTTTGTATCACTGAAACTTGCTGCTGCGCGCAGCAAAATCTGCCCCGTCTCAGAACAGAACACACAGAACACACACAGAACACACACACGCACACACACATACACACACACACACACACACTCGCGCGTGTGCGCACACACACGCACACACACACACACACACACATGCACACACACAAAAGAAAAGACTTTTCTCATAGCCTGCTGTTATCAAATCTGATAAAACTTTCAGAAAAACTCCAAATTCACACTGACTGGAAATACTTACGGTCCAGGCGATGGAAGCAGGTGGATAACCCAAAAACACCAGTCGTCCACAACTGAGACCTTGACAATGTTTGCTCTGGTTGGTCATTTGTATCGTCAACCTCCCGTACTCCACCAAAGGCGGCACTGCGAACAGGCAATTTTGCACAGATCGCAACGTGCGTGAACTGTTGAACTTCTCTGCTACATGCACAGACACTGGATTGGGCTGGACCCGGTAAAATGAGAGGAGTGTGCAAAACATTTGGCACATACTTTGCAAGCTGCAGCCTGATGTTGTGCACTAAGTGTACGCACAGAGGGTTTGTTTTGTCAACGTTGCACAGTTGACAGTGTCGAAAAGTCCTCTTTACAGCAACTAGTGGTGAAGATAATGTGTACATGCAGGTAATTGAAAAGTGCAATTAAAATGGCAAGTCTTAACTCTTGTGGATTATACCGACTTTTGGACCGTAAACTCACAGCCTTTCAAAATCAACAGGACAATGCATTCAGATACTAGAATTATGCTCATAATTAGTGACCCCAACTAAATCAAAATATGACAATAATTTAAACAAGATCAATTTACTGTATTTTCAATATTCAACCCATTTTAACTCTTTTTTTATCTTAAGAGTTGTTGCTGATCATAGCCACTATATATGTAATGTTATCCACCCCCCCCCCCCCCCCAAAAAAATATATATATATATAAAAAATGCACACCTACAAAACTTACCATGTACAACCAAGGATACGTGTTGTTTTGTAATGTCTGTGCCATTTTCAAACTGGCCGTCAAACACGTATATCCCTGCATCCCGAATACTGACGTCGGTTAAGTACACCCCTGACGTGCCTCTCACTTTGATGCGAGTGGAGAACTCCCTGGTAACAGCCACACTCCCATTGCCAAATATGGTGACCATGGAGAGTCCTTGTCTGCCCGACCAAGAGTAGGTCAAGGTCATATACTTCACAAGGTCATACTGCACATCACAGGGCCAGTTCAACGCTGCCTGATCACCATCGCACACTGTCACGACCGTCTGCCCATGATCTGCTGCATCTGAGAAGGGGAAGAAACTCATTAGTGAGAAGGGGGACACATTCATGAGTAGCTTCCCATGGTTCCCGTGTTTTTGCTCAGTGTTTTGGACACAACCTTTCCGTCTCTATAATAGCAATACAGGGAAATTTTCACAAGATGAAATAATCTTATTTCTAAGGAATATGATAGTCACCAGGGCAGCATCTCTAAGGAGAGATGTCAGTTTCTTAATCATGTAATTTTAATTGGCAAAATGTGTGTAAGTAAATACAGATATGGTACACCAACAAACATAATAAGCTTGTTCGAAAAGGAAACTCAGTTAAGACATCTGTCCATGCACTAATTTCAAAAACATTAATTTAAAATCAGTGGGGAACCAATGAAGAGAGGCCGATCAGCCAAAAAATAAAAATATAAAAAAAATAAATAAAAAGGTTTTGAGCGGCCTGCATGCAACTGAGGTCCCCCCCCCCCCCCCCAAAAAAAAAAAAAAAATGATAGTCACAAGGTTACAAGTTGGTTTGCTAAAGCAGAAGGATGTTATGTTCTCTGTCATGGAGCCACTGCAGTACTGCTAACATTAAGTTCAGGAAGGGGATGACCTGTGCAAGTCACCAGCAAGTTATTTCAGTCATACTACAAATGTCAGTGAATGCTGCAATGAGAGCTAAGCAGGTAAAAGTCACTAGTACAGTCACTGGGGCAGGCGGTGGTCTGGGGCAGTCGTGGTCTAGTGGTTAAGACTTAGTCACTAATGCAAGAAGTCAGGTTCGAGTCCCACTTAGGGCAAAGAATTCTGAAACGTATATATATGGCACCGTTCATTCGGGCCGACTGTCGTGAGTTCTCTCTGGGTACTCTAACTTCTTCGCCATCTGCTTTGGAAATGTTCAGCCCACAAATTAAAAAAAACATACACAATTCTAAAAAAATTCCAAAACTTAAATTGCTGAGCTGGCCCTTCACACCATGTGATTGTAATGTGTTCATGTCCAGTGTGTGAGAGAATGCATGTGATTCACAAGAGCGTGCGTGTTGGGTTTAGCTGGCGATGTTTCGAGCCAAATAACTGGGATAAAGCACCTATATTAACGAGCTTAGTAGTAGTAGTAGTAGTAACACATATATTGTACCACAACATTGACTGTCAACAACTAAGCACACAAGTTACAGTGTACATCAAGAAATAATTGCCACACACACAATGCATACACACAAATTCCTAAATCACTAGACACAATCAGTCCCTGAATTACGCACCGTCAGCTCCTCCATTGACTAGAAGCTGAACCAACAGGAGGAGAATAAACCGTAATACTTTGTAGGTCGGGAAGTTTGAGATCCATAAAGCTGCACCGCATCTCATGGTGCACTGTTGAATACTGGGCCACGCCTCTTGTCCTGCATTGAAATGGAACACCCACCCAGGGCTCTCACGAGCGTCTAGCTTTAGCTGTTTCTCCTCTCCCCCCTCATTTTCAGACACTTACAGGACTGGTGCACCTGAAAGAGGAAACATTACGCATGAATTGTACCAATACCAATAACAAAATCTTAAATACAAACTATGTATTTTTCCCCCACGGCAACAGTGCACGCAGAGCACACAGGCTTTTGCACATTGAACATCACCTTGTGTGATTTGCTGTGAATATGCCACGGTTTGTTACACACACACACACACACACACACACACACATACCCAACCGTGAACTTTATGGGTACATGTACTTACGTTAGTTCAGTGCGGATATACGGTTTATAGCCAAGACGACAGCTTCCAGTACGTTACAACGGTTGACACTGAATAGAATTCTAAAAGCTAAGCCTTGATAATTATGCTTCCAAAGGGCCGACCCAACAGTTTAAATGGGTTTACTGTGTTGCGCAAGTTTGCTCTTGTCCGCTTTGCTCTCGTCTTTGCCAGCCTTGCAACATGCCTGCCCGCTACATGTACACGTCTAACGCAATTGAGGAAACGTTCACAGCATCGAAATGACAGTCAAAAAATATGAGCATTTCCTACAAACAGAAAGAATTCTACCTGTATGTTTACATCAGTTGCACGCTTCAGCTGTTTCCGGGTGTTTGTGTTTCCTTCCCGTTTCGCTGGAGTTACTTGCCCTACCGCCACGGGAGTTACTGTTCTTGATCCCCTGTCGTGGGGACACGCCCACCTCACAGCCACCGCTTACAGGTAAGACATAAGACATTTATTAAATTTCCAAAAGAGGAACATTGTTTTGTGGTCTCTCATAACACATAAAACATGCCAAACACTCACTCATACCTATTTACATGTTCGTACACTCGTACCTAAAATGGGTATGGTCGGTACGGGGTATTATATCTATCAAGGAAGGGTGGGAGGGGAGGGGGGACATGTTACAACAGTTAAGGAACACTGTTTGTACTTTACTTTACGTATATATATAGAACACATCGGCCAATTTGTTCACACAGGCCCCCGATCAAAAGTAAATAAATAAAAGAATAATAAATAACAATCCCAGCACCATTTCTTTTTCAGGTAATTACGTGGCTTTGTTATGCGGCTCTTTGTTTTATTTTGCACATCTGTTTGTATTATTGTATCGTACCCTGCCCCCCACTCCCCCCCCCCCATCTGTTTGTATTATTGTATCGTACCTTGCCGCCCACTCCCCCCCCCCACCCCCCCCCCCCCCTCACTGGGCGCAAGATAACCCCTCTGCTGCTTGCGCAGCTACACCACCCACCCCCTCTTCCCTCCGCCCCCCCACCCCCTACCCCCCCTTCCCCCCCTCCCCCCGAGTTGTAAGGCGCTTAGAGCTTGCCATAACCATAAAAGTCATCGTCATTTTTTAAATTTTTATTTTCATTTTACTGACAGCATTACGATAGCTAACGATAGCGGTGATCGTGATAAGTGACCAGCTTCATCAGACATTCAGCAGCATCTTGCTGCGTGCCCACGCAAACGAACACCGTGTAATTCAGCTCCCAGGGCCCCGTGTTCGGGGGCAGAAAGTTTTTCTTCCAGACGACGCTCCACTTGTTGGTTTTGTCGGCGAAGGAGCGAACGTTTTCCGGAAAGTGAAAGACGGCGTACTGAAGAGGATAGTCGGTGAACTGACCGGGCGGGGCCCAGATACCGAAGGCGTGCTGCAGGTCCCACGTGCTGAACACCAAGGGCAGGGAGCTGTTGTAGTCCACCAGGTGTCCTGAAGGTCAGAGAGGGAAACGCCACCGCCGGGGTGTAAAATTACTGTCAAGGTTGTTTTCCACAATGTTTGTTTGTTATGCTTTGTTTAGCCGCGAATTAGTCTTTAATAATAATAATGAGTATTGTATAGGCGCTTTACCCAATTTCGTGAATCGGCTCAAAGCGCCGCGAACTGAACCGAACAAACACGCTCACGTGAATCACACGCATTCTCTCACACACTGGACATAAACACATTACAATAACGTGGTGCGAAGGGTCAGCTCAGCTATTTAATTTTGGAATTTGGATTTGCATTTATTTTTTAAATTTGGTGGGCTGACCATTTCCAAAGCAGAGGTCTTTGTTGTTTGCGCGGCGTTAAGCCCTAACTAACTAACTTGTTATGTTTTGTTTGTGTGTGTGGGGGGGGGGGGGGGAGAGTGGGGAGGGCGGAGGCGGAGGGGGATGTTTTATTTGGAAGGGGGCGGGGGGGGGGAGGGAAGGAGGGGTGTTTGTTTGTTTTTTTTGTTTGTTTCGGTTTTTTTTAGGCGGGGGTGAGGGGGAAGAGGGGTGGGTGGTGGTGGTGGGGGGGGGGGTCAGTTGTGTGTGTGTGTGTGTGTGTGTGTGTGTGTGTGTGTGTGTGTGTGTGTGTGTGTGTGTGTGTGTGTGTGTGTGTGTGTGTGTGTGTGTGGTGTGTGTGTGTGTGTGTGTGTGTGTGTGTGTGCGTGTGTGTGTGTGTGTGTGTGTGTGTGTGTGTGTGTGTGTGTGTGTGTGCTATCTACATACTGCAACCTTAAAACAACTGCGACAACTCTACACCACAAAACGCCACTGCTGTCACAAACATTCGTCTGCGCACGTAAATGACAAAGGCCGGGCCGTTATCAATAGACTTTGACATTCGGTCAAACGTTACGTGAGTCGTGAGCACCACAAAATGTCTTCAAGGCCATGGTAAACGTGCCATCTGTTTGTCTCTGTTCTGTCCGTGTAATGCCAAATTTGTAACTGGCTTCATATGTATACTGGTGCTCCTGCTCTTCGGTTTTTGGTTCAAGGCGTCACTTGAAGTTAATCGCTTATAATCTGGCCAACCTCTTTAGAATTATTTTTATTTAGAATTATTTTTAATGGCTAAGACAACACAAAACGAATAACAGGGAGAGGGTGGGGTGGGTGTTTGAGAGTTTAACATCCTTTTCCACCACATTCAGGTGATATCAAAGACGGGGCAACGATGAAAAACCCAGCACAAATATTTGGCCCCAGCCGGGATTCGAACTCACGACCCGAGCATTGAAAGTCCAACGCTCTACCATTCGACTACCCCGGCTCTCCGGATAACAGGGAGAAGGGAAAAGGCGCGATTTTGGGAAAGGGGGGGGGGGGGGGGAGCAGAAAGAGGGATAGAAAAGATTTTGACCATCTACGCGTGCGTGCGTGCGTGCCTGAGTGTGTGCGTGTGCGTGTACGTGCACGCAAATAGATAGAAGAAGAAAGAAAGCAAGAAAGAAATTAAATATAACCTGTGGTAACATCAAGACTGCTGCTGATGTTGAAATCCTCAGTGTGATAGCCTGTCGGCCCTTCCACCTGCGCGTAATCGTATTCAGGCAGCTCGCCAGCCACCGTTACAGAGGAGTTGAAAGTGAAGCAAGGGTCCTCCCCGACCCCCGGGCAGCCCAGGATAACGGTTTTGGCAAACAGGTAGTTGTAGGTGTCGACGGTGTTGATGGCCTTGCTGCCTTTGTGACAGTTGGCGTTGTGGGTGTCGCCGCCTTCTGCGTCCCCAGGCCTCAACCAGAACGCGGGAAGAACCTGAAAATTTTTCATTGGTACGTGTATAACTTCCTGTCCAATTGCAACTCTGTACCATCGGGTTTCACTACACTTACGCTCTGCACTGACCCGAAATCGGGGTGGAAGGGGGGGGGGGGGGGGAGTGAAGGTTAGGGGAACCGGAGGGTGGAGAGCGTCGCCGATGTAGAGCAACACCCCTTGTTTTTTTTTTTTTTTTTTTTTTGGGGGGGGGGTATTTGAATTTTTTTTTTTTTTTTTGTTGTTGTGGGGGGTGTTTTTGTTTTTGCTCCTGCCTGCATGCATGGTGTGTATTTCTTTACCCTCTCTGTATAGAATGGTACCTTTAACATGAACACTTGATTTTCATGCCGAATTAGCCTCTGTTGCTTGCGCGGCGTTAAGCCCTAAATAACTAACTAACTAACTGATTTTTATGCATGCGTGTGTATAGGTAGACAACACAGGGAGCGTAACCAATTCTGACCGCGAATTTAACTCGATTTGGTGAGAAAACTTCCCAACCCAACCCCCCCCCCCCCCCCCCCCCCCCCCCCCCCCCCCCCCCCCACACACACACACACACACACACATTCCTCTGCCATATTGCAATCGTCACACCATCACAATGTCAAACTTTTTTTTCACGAATCCTACTACCACACAAAACCCTCCTGTCAGTGATGCTTGTGATCTGGTTGCTTTGCCAAAATGTTCACCGATAAACCATACATTACTATGAAAACAAATCATTTTGGAGGAAATGAAAGTACCCTAGATCCTAGCGTCCCGCCTTTGGCAAATACTGACAGCACTTTGGTTTTTGTGGTGGCTGTCCGTCCATCGTCCCGCCCTCCAGCCTCTGTAGGGTTGAAACATTCTCCGTTGGGATGAAACTTACTACTTACTTAGGCCCTGGCTCCACGTGGAGCATAGGCCATCGACAACCCTTCGCCATCGCACTCTGTTCTGGGCTAGTCTTGCCACTCCAGTCCAGTTGGTCCCCTGCTTACATAGCTCTGCCTCAGTGTCCGCCTCCAGCTGTTGCGAGGCCGGCTCTTCCTTTTCCCCTGCGGGTTCCATGTCAGGGCTTGGCGTGTGGTGGATGCTGGCTTCCTGAGGGTGTGTCCAATCCAGCCCCACTTCCTCCGCAGGATCTGCTTGGCCACTGGTTCCTGCCCCGCTCGCTCCCACAGCTCTTCATTCCGGATCTTCTCTGGCCATCGGATGTTGAAGATGCGCCTCAGACAGGTGTTGAGAAATGTCTGGATCTTCTGCTGCATCGTCTTCGTTGTCCTCCATGTTTCGCATCCGTAGAGCAGAACTGACTTCACGTTGGAGTTGAAGATGCGAAGTTTGGTTCTTATGTTGACAACTTTGGATGCCCAGACGTTCTTCAGCATGACCATTGCTGCCCTTGCCTTGCCGATTCTGGCTGTGACGTCTCGGTCTGTGCCTCCCTGTCCATCAACCACACTCCCCAGGTAGACAAAAGACTCCACCTCTGATGGGCTCTCCACCGACTGTGACTGGTGTGCTGGCAGTGGTGTTGATCTTCATCAGCTCGGTTTTCTTCCTGTTGATCTTGAGCCCTGTTCCGGCTGATGTGGCTTCCAGGCACGTAGTCTTGTCCTGCATCTGGCTGTGGCTGTGAGACAGGAGTGCCAGGTCGTCCGCGAAGTCGAGGTCATCCAGCTGCGTCCAGAGTGACCACTGTATCCCGTTTTTCCTGCTGCTGTAGTGGTCTTCATGATCCAGTCGATGATCAGGAGGAAGAGAAACGGGGACAACAGGCATCCCTGGCGGACTCCGGTCTTCACCTCGAAGCTTTCTGACAACTGGCCGGCATGGGCAATCCTGCAGCTCATGTCTTGGTAGGTGCACTGGATCAAGGAGATGATCTTCCCGGGAACTCCATAGTGCCTTAGCAGCTTCCACAGCGCCTCTCTGTCTACACTGTCGAAGGCCTTCTCATAGTCTATGAAGTTGATGTAGAGGGGGGAGTTCCACTCCAGTGACTGCTCCACAATGATGCGTAGGCTGGCAATCTGGTCAGCGCAGGACCTGTTCCTGCGAAAGCCTGCCTGTGGTCTCGGAGCATGGGGTCGACTGCCTCTTCATCCTCTCAGTAGAATTCTGTTGAGAACCTTGCCTGGCACTGACAGGAGCATGATCCCTCGGTAGTTGCTGCAGTCCCTGAGGTCCCCTTCTTTGGCAGCTTGATGACGATCCCTTCTTTCCACTGGGCTGGCACCTCTTCCTTCTCCCAGATCTTGCTGAACAGGCTGTGCAGCATGTTGACGGCTGTCTCTGTGTCTGCTTTGAGGCTTCTGCTGGTATCTCGTCCGGCCCTGCAGCTTTCCCATTTCTCAGTGTCATGATGCTTCCTGATCTCCGCCTTAGAGGGCTTGTCGCAGTTGATGGGTAGTTCTGTCTCAGCTGGTGGGATGTCTGGTGGTGTTTCAGGGTGGGGCGATTTAACAGCTCCCTGAAGTGTTCTGCCATCGCTTCAGCTGTTCCTCAGTTGTTGTCAGTGGGTGCCGTTCTTGTCCTTCACTGGTTTGTCTGTCTGCTGAAATTTGCCCGCGAGCTTCTTGGTCACCTGGTACAGGTCTTTTAGATTCCTTGTCGGGCTGCTTCCTCTGCTTGACTGGCCAGGTTGTCGATGTAGTCCCTCTTGTCCTTCCTGGTGCTCCTCTTCACTCTCTGTCAGCTGCTGTGTATTCCTCTTGTGCCTTTGCCTTAGCTCTTCTTGTGCGGCTCGTGTTCAGTGCAGTTTTCTTCTCTTTCCTAACTTCCAGCTTCTGGATGGTATCAGCAGAGATCCATTCCTTATGTTGGGTCTTTCTCTTGCCAAGGACCTCTTCGCATGTGTCGTGCCAGAGTTTCTTGTTGTGTTCCCACTGTGTCTCGATGTCCATTTCACTGTCTTCTATCAGGTCTTGCAGTGTCTGGAACCTGTTGGAAAGGCTGATCCGGAATGCTTTGTGTGTCTGTGTTCCTGAGAAGTCCAACGTTGTACCTGGTCCGTGTGCTGTTGGCGTTGGTGTGCTCTTAAGCCGAAGTCTCAATGTTGTTGCAAGGAGGTGGTGGTCTGATGATACATCGGCACCCCTCATCACGCGCACATCCCGCCACGATCTCCTGAACTTCCGGCTGATGCAGATGTGATCAATCTGGTTCTCCGTGACATGGTCCGGTGATCTCCATGTGGCCTTGTGGATGCGTTGTGTGGGAAGATGCTGCCTCCTATCACTAGCTGGTTCAGGGCACAAAAGTCTGCAAAGCGCTCGCCATTTTCGTTCATCTGTCCCAGTCCGTGTGTTCCCATGGTGTCCTCATAGCCTGTGTTGTCTGATCCAATCTTGGCGTTGAAGTCTCCATCAGTATGGTCATGTCCTTGGCTCCTCCTCTATCTATCACTGTCTGCAGTTGTTGGTAGAAGTCATCTTTTTTCTCCTCTTCCGCATCATTGGTGGGAGCGTAGCACTGGATGATGTTCAGCTTGATGTCTTTTTCTTGGTGATGAATTTGGCTGTGATGATGCGGGAGTTGACAGGTTCCCAGCCGATGAGTGCCCGCTGTGCCTCGGTGCCAGCATCAGGGCCACGCCCTCAGTGTGGGGGGCTCCATCCTCTGTGTGTCCAGAGTACAGCAATTGCTCTCCCGATGAAAATCTCAGCTGTCCTGTCTGTAGCCACCTTGTCTCACTCAGTCCCAGTACTCCTATCTTGTAGTTCTTCATCTCTCTTGCTACTTGTATGGTCCTTCCTACTTCATACATTGTCCTGATGTTCCATGTGGCTACTCTCGTTGTTGTCCTGGGTGTTAGAAGGGGGGTCGGCCTTGCAGCTTCCTTTCGGCTTTCACTGCAATGCGTCATAGGTCTCCGGGATGGAGACCCTTCCTCGCCCAGGTGAATGTCTCGGTTTGTTGCTGTCGATGCTTCAGTAACTTAGTGTTTTTTACAGGTAGGGCTGTTAACCCTACGCAAACCCGTTTAGCCTCTTGGAGAGGTGGTCCACATTCGTCTGACCTCTACCCTTCGACCTGTCCAGCTTGGGTGACCCTGCCAGGAGCATGTGCTCCTGCTGGCATAGTTCTCTGGGTCATTGAGGTACACAAGCCACTACCCCACGACAAGGGTTGGACCATGTAGGGGTTGGGATGAAAAGTCAGCTGCAATTATTGAAAAGGATATATACATGCAGTTCATTGACAAATGGTATCTTCTTATCTTTGGTATCATCTGTGTTTGTTTGTTTGTTTGTTTGTTTGTTTGTTTGTTTGTTTGTTGTTTTTGTTTTTCCCCATTACTGTTGTGAGAAAACTTCGGTTGCTCCCCGCGGGGAAAGTGCGTGCTATTTGGGGGAGCACCAGCAATGTGGAATATAGAAGGCCATCAGATATAATTTACACCATTTTACACCAGCAGCTTGGGCAGATAAGCATAACAAGGACATACACCATATTGGACAGAAACAAGAACACGGTAAACGTTCTGTATACCGTGCTAGTCCATTGATATTCTTACCAACAAACGCAACTGCAACAACAAGAGCAACAGCGATAGCAAGAGCATCAGCAACAACAACAGTGACAACAACAACAACAGCAATAATAAGTGGAGGGTGGGTGGGTGTGTGGGTGTTTGGGAGTTTAACGTCCTTTTCCACCACCTATGGGTGATATCAAAGACGGGACAACAAAAAAAAAAAGGCCAGTACAAATGTTTGGCTCCAGCAGGGATTCGAACTCACGACCCGAGCACTGAAAGTCCAGCGCTGTACCATTCGGTTATCCCAGCTCCCCCAGCAATAATAACAACAACAACGACAACAATAACAACAATAATAACAACAGCAACAGCGACACTAGCAACACCAGCATCTACAACAACAACAATAGTGCTACCACAACTACCATCGGCCACAGCATTAGACAACAACAACAGACATTACCGCCATCTGCAGCTCCCGTCCATGGTCATAAGAGTTGATGAATTCCGTGTTGTCGAAAACAACGCTGTCAATGGCGCCTCCCATGCGACTCGAGGCGCTGATGAAGAGACCGTCCGCTTTACCGCTAGAGATGGTCCATCTGCCTCCGTAACCCCCCTCAACGTATCCCAGAAGCCCTTGCGACAAGCCCTCTGTCAGGTAGTGTTCCACGGCCGCCGTGTAGTTTTCGCCAAACTTCTGTTTTAGGTCCGGGTACCTGAGCATAAAAAACTTGACTTTTGAAGTTTTCTTTTACGCAAGGAGTTGATATCCAATCTGATTTCAGCACTTTCTAAGAGTAGAAGCAGTCCACTTGTTGCACAAAAACTGAAAAGGGTGCAGAAAAGGCTGTTTTGCAAAGTCATGTGCCAGGCAAAAAAAAATGGATCCGGAATTTTGACTTTGGTGTATCCTGTGAAGTTATTCAAATTTCTATGCACAGATTTTATCAAAATTCTTACATTTTCATTCCAACTGAACAAAACCTCATAGCACTACTTCTCTGCCACTTCATGTGTGTGTGTGTGTGTGTGTGTGTGTGTGTGTGTGTGTGTGTGTGTGTGTGTGTGTGTGTGTGTGTGTGTGTGTTTTAATTGTTGTTTTGTTTTTTGTTTTTTGTTTGCTTGTTTTATTGTACGTGCTTTGTAAACAAGACATGTTTTTGAAATCATATATTTACCATCAATACTGAACCGTATCGTGTGACCTTATAGCCATTTGCATGTTAATTGTGCAGGTCATATCATCAATCATTTTGCTACCTCTCCAGGTATTGTCTGCTGTGGAAGTTGCCGCAACCCTGGAGCCCGGCCTTCAGCCCCGTGGTCAGCCAGTCCTCCTGTGCTTCCAGTGGGTTGTTCACGCCCCTCCCCGACACTTCAGGGTTCGTGTTGATGTAAAAGGCAGGACTGAACACTCTCTTGTCTGCTAGATTCACAGAACCTGTACAAAGGTAGAGGTACTTTTCATGTTAGTTTTAATCCGATTTGAATGACAGTTTTAAAGGGTGGGGGTGGGGTGGGTGTTTGGGAATTTAACGTCCTTTTCCATCAAATGCACAGTTTTAAAGTGTTGTTGTTGTTGTTTTACTGTGTTTGTATTGTTGTTCTTGTTCTTTTGTTTTTCTTTTAAAAATAGTTTTACTTCTTCTGTCTAGATATTTCATAATACCAATGTTTTGGATGGCACTGGGCATTGTTACAATGCTCATTTGTAGGTCAGTCAGTTGTCATGACACACATTTTGGAATTCTGTATCTGCAAATGTTTTCAGCATTGCCAGTTCCTTCAGCGAAGACCACAGTAACTACGACATATTTGTTTTTACGGTTCCTTTTTTTTTAAAATTAACAAATCCGAAGGTTTTCCCAAGTTGAATACAATGATATTACAATGAATCATTTAAGGTTGAAAGTTTGTGCTCACATATCGTTCTCATGAGCTGGGTTTTTTTGTTGTTAGTGTTGTTGTTGTTGTTGTTGTTGTGTTGTTTGTTTGCTTGGGTTTTTTTGTTTGTTTTTTGTTTTTTGTTGTTTGGTTTTTTTGGAGGGGGGGGGGGTGGCATCTATCATCACACCGCTTGGTAGACACCTGGACAGTGACAGCGTCTGTAATCACTGGCACTGAGCCAACAGAAGCGTACCCGATGACGCGGCGACCACACTGAGCGCTCCAGTAGAGTAACAACAGGCGTAAATGTCAATGTTGGACCGCTCGCGTAAAGTGTAAAGAACATTGTATCGCATTAAGAGCTGTACTAATCATCAAGTTAGAGTATTTTGAGCGTACAGTCGAACTAATGAGCGAAACTGTTCCAAAACATGCGCTGCCTCAGCACAAAAATGAATTAGCCTGTTGTATATACATGGACAAGTTGAACTGACCTGAGGTGGCGAGGGAGAAAATGAAAACTACCAGAAATATGACCGTCTCCATTATCTTTTCTGAAGAAAACAACACACTAGACGCAACAAGCGCTTTCCGGGCTTTTTAAGCAGTCTGTGTCTAAGTAGGAACAGAGAGATAAGAGAGACGAGAAACCAGCGCGAACCACACACTACAGAAACGAAAGAGGACCGGGATCACACACACACACACACACACACACACACACACACACACACACACACGCAGGCGCACACACGCACGCACGTACAAATTAAAACAACGCCTCTGCGTGAGCAAATCTTCTCTTTTCAATAAGTACTCAGGATTTTAAGACACACAGGCGGTAAAGTGCACACGACAAATATTACGAGTATCACTAATCATTAACAATGAATTAAAGCAAGAAATCAACAAAACATCTCTTGGGCCTCGGCGCTCCTTTTTTTTTCATGTTAGTTTTAATCCAATTTGAATGACAGTTTTAAAGATTCTTTACTGTTTTGTTGTTGTTGTTTCTTTCCTTTTAAGGGGAGCCGGGGTGTTCGAATGGTAGAGCGTTGGACTTCTAATGCTCGGGTCGTGAGTTTGATCTCGGCTGGGGCCAAATATTTGTGCTGGCATTTTCATCGTTTCGCCGTCTTTGATATCACCCTATGTGGTGGAAAAGGACGTTAAACCCCCAAACACCCACCCACCCACCCTTCTTAACCCCCAAACACCCACCCACCCACCCTTCTTAACCCCCAAACACCCACCCACCCACCCTTCTTAACCCCAAACACCCACCCACCCACCCTTCTTAACCCCCAAACACCCACCCACCCACCCTTCTTAACCCCCAAACACCCACCCACCCACCCTTCTTAACCCCCAAACACCCACCCACCCACCCTTCTTAACCCCCAAACACCCACCCACCCACCCTTCTTAACCCCAAACACCCACCCACCCACCCTTCTTAACCCCCAAACACCCACCCACCCACCCTTCTTAACCCCCAAACACCCACCCACCCACCCTTCTTAACCCCCAAACACCCACCCACCCACCCTTCTTTCCTTTTAAAAAATATCACTGTTTACTCCTGTCTAGAGATGTCATAATGCCAGTGGTTTGGAAGGTACTGGGCATTGTCACAATCCTCCTTTGCATGTCAATCAGTTGTCCAGACACACAGATCAGAATTCCTTACCGGCGCAAGCTGACGTTATCACGGAAACATTTTGTTATTTCGTTTAAGAACATTATTCAGAATAATAAAAGACGATTTGTATGTGCAGTGTGGAGTTTTTCATCTGAGCTTGTGCTTTATTTGAGGAAGACATGATCTCGTCATTTCACTGGCTTTTTGAGATGTCGAGTTTTGCCCAGTTCCAGCTCCTGAGGGAGACAGTGTCGGTTGGGTGTTGGATCCCGGTCACCTTGGAAAACTCGGCGTACACGAATTCGGGATCACTTCCGATATCAATCTGACGGAAACAAGACAGAAACTAAAAGGATGAATTACTACACAGGTGTAGAAATATATGCAATTTTATTTAAAATAAACAAATAACAAAAATCGCGTTCAACAGAGATATGAATCAAAATGATTCAAATGATTGTTGAAGTTTTCTTTTAAAACTGAATGTATGAAACGTAGAGAGCTGGTTTTTCAAACCTATCTTTGCTTTGAATCAACAACAACAAAAACAACAACAACAAAAATGAAACCGCCTCAATTAGAAGAGCCGGGATAACCGAATAGTAGAGCCTTGGATTCTCAATGCGCGGGTCATGAGTTCGATTCCCGGCTGGGGCCAAATATTTGTACTGGCCTCTTTCTCGTTGCCCCCGTCTTTGATATCACCCTTTACGTGGTGGAAAAGGATGTTAAACTCCCTAGCACCCCCACCCCCACCCTTTACAATACATTCACTATTATTATTGTGTCTTTTATTCACCTGCAGTAGCTGCAGGTAATATTGTGACGCACTGCGTTGCCAGACCACATGTATTCAATCAGTGGATTTATGTGTGTGGGGGGGGGGGGGGGGGGGAGGGGGGGGGGGGGGCTAGGAGTGGAGTGGGAGTGGAGTTTTGGGAGTCAGAGGTGTGGGGTGGGGGGTGGGGGGGGGGAGCTCGCGGGAGCACATTATCTTACATCAATATACGTTTATCATTTAATACTCATACCAGCGCGTAGTACGTAGTACCCCCCAGAAGACAAAGCTCTTTGTACATCAGCCCCGTAAAACTGCCGAAGTCGCGACCTGCTTCCTTCTCAACAGCTGCACGAACCTATGGACAAAACATGACACAGTTGGAAAATATGAAGGAAAAAACAAAAACAAAAAAAACAAGCATACATGAAAACCATTTTTTATACCGGAAAAACTGAATACAGCAAAAGTCGTTGTTTAGCGAGAGTTTTATACGTTCTATTGTTGGGCGGCCTTGAGACTGCAATTCCGACGGTGTGTGTGTGTGTGTGTGTGTGTGTGTGTGTGTGTGTGTGTGTGTGTGTGTGTGTGTGTGTGTGTGTGTGTGTGTGTGTGTGTGTGTGTGAAATAGGACAATAATCATCCTTACAAGAACTAACCTGGTCACAATATTTTTGAAGCTCCCTATCTGCAGGAATCCATGCTGAAACTTGTCCAATTGAAGCGGCCATGGTGGGAGCGTGTCTGTTCTCTCTGCGCAGTAGTTTCACAAGTGAGCTTCGTGTAGTGTTGATATCCTTAACTTCCCGGCGCGACAGTGAACGCGTGGGCAGAGGGTTGTATTGCAGCCGTATTATCAGGCTTCTTGTCCCTTCGACCGGAACAACACACACGCTTGCACAATGAGTTGCGGATACCCCGCTGTGTAAACTACATCCGTTTCAGTCTAGGTCACACACACACACACACACACACACACACACACACACACACACACACACACGAGCGGCACACCCAAGCACACACACGCGCGCGCGCGCACACACACACACACACACACACACACACACACACACACACATTGCATGCAAGCGACGATTTCAACCACGCATGTGTCATGTCTGACTGTATAATTATTACGGGGAGCCGGGGTGGCCGAATGGTAGAGCGTTGGACTTCCAATGCTCGGGTTGTGAGTTCGAATCCCGACTGGAGCCAAATATTTGTGCTGGCCTTTTCATCGTTGTCCCGTCTTTGATATCACCTTACGTGATGGAAAAGGACGTTAAACCCCCAAACACCCACCCATCCCGTATAATTATTAGGCCTATAATGGCAGGAATGATGAAAAGATTAAAAACGTTGATTTCAAGACCCACCTCCCTATAACATATAACTCACAAACATATGCTCACGAATAATTCTAAAGGGAGCCGGGATAGCCGAATGGTGGAGCGTTGGACTCCTAATGCTCGGGTCGTGAGTTACAATCCCAGCTGGGGCCACATACTCGTGATGGCAATTTTTCTCGTTGCCCCGTCTTTGATATCACCCATACGTGGTGGAAAAGGACGCTAAACTCCCAAACACCCACCCACCCTTTCTACCCATGGTAGTGTGTATCATCGTACTACTCAGACACCTGCACGGTGTCAGCGTCTCACGGGCTGGCACAGAGTCCACAGAAGGCTTTACATAACGGCCAACTTCGGAGTAGGAGGATTTGATCTTTGTTGGAGATGTCAGGAGACGCGGGCGAGGTTGGGGAGGTAGGAGAAGTGGGCGATAATAATATTAATAATAATAATTTTATTTATAAAGCGCATATTCATATACAATTACATGCTCTAAGCGCTGACGAAAATTTAACAGACCAAAAAAAAAAAAAAAAAAAAAAAGAGAGACATTAAACAGTAACAAGGAATACCCCAGAATGACAAAACTGAAAGACCGACAAGCAAGATCGTGAGACCCAAAGAGATCTTGCGAGAATTTTTTTTTCCATTACAAATATGCTTTGAATAGGTAAGTTGGGGAAGTTGGTGATATGGGGCTAGTTGGACTTGTCGGCTGGCACAACCTAAAAATCACAATTCATTAAGATTAAGATTGCTACTTTCGAGCACTCACAACCTCGGGCAACTGTTCCAAAACGTGTTTACTTCAATCACGTCTTTAAGAAAAACAACAATAAAAAATAGACCGCAGTATTGCTTGCTCATAGAAAAATAGCCTTTCAACACTCAATATTTCTGCTAAGGACTTAGCTGTTTCTAAGCACAGTAGGACCAAGGTCAACAGTGTAAGCAGAGGGTTGTTGTTGTTGTTGTTGCAGGCTTTTTGAAACTGGTGTAGCTTGGTCAGTTTTCCATGGGAACGCTTAAGCTGGTTTTACGCATAAGTCGTATAGACGACGTGGCTTTGTGTTGCCTCTATTTGCAGTACGGCTATCAACACTACTTCAAAATTTCCTTGGCATTTTGGTGTAAGATTCCCCTTAGGAATTTGTAGTGTAAAGAAGTGCGTAATATAATGTTGGCTCCTTTGCCCGGAAACCGCCGGTAGGCGTATGGACAGAACGTATCCGACAATTAGACCGAGGATCCGCGTTCCGGATAACACCCACGTTCTTATCCTACCTACATTTCCCACCATGACCGAACCCCACCCAGCCCCCACCTACCCCTTTTCAATCCGACCAAGTCACCCTCAAAAACAACAACAACAACAACAACAACAACACACACACACACACACACACACACACACACACACACACACGCGTGGATGTACACATGCATGCTAACGTGGATGCACACATGCGCATAAGCACGCACAAACCAAAACAAGGCACGGGAAGCGCTCTTGGTGAGCAATGTTTTTTCTTACAAAAGACACAGGTGTTACTTAAAAGTGCACAGAGCAGAATGATACGACGACTACCACTATAATCAGTCACAATTTATGAAACCGAAAAGCAACAAATTCAGACGTCTGTGTCAGTTCCGGTGATCCTACTTTTCGTACTAATTTTTTTAATCATTGTGATGTTTTGATAGGAAAACAACATTTAAATATGACGGGTTCGTTTTTGGGCAAGTTCGCGTGAAGGCTTTGTGTGTAGCCTCTCCCTAACTAGGAACCAAGCCAATGGTACGACCTCGACCTCTTAGCCGCGTGACCGGGGTTAGCCTTTCCCGTGGTCGCGGTCAGGCACTCACTGGCTAGTCGGCCGACCGGCGCTGCAGCGGCTGCTTGCGTTGCCTTACTAGGGTGTGAACAAGTTTTGTAACGGAAATGGTAGAGAAATTTGTCTTCAGCACATGGTCTGCGGGCCCTTCCCCCGCCGGTGACAGAAGCTTTGGTGAAGGAGGGGTTTGACAAATCATGTTTGTAATGCATACTAAACACCACACATGCTGGAATTTTTTTCTTCTAAGTTTCACATGGGTAATGTTTAGCACAAAACCAGGACTATTTCGTTTTAGAAGATATTTCAGGATGACATAAGAAGAGTTGCATGTGCAGCATGGCCTTTCCTCCGTATCAGCTTGTGCTTTTTTAAGTAACTGAGGAAGACTTGATCGCGTCATTTCACTGGCTTTTTTGGAGATGTCCAGTTTTGCCCGGTTCCAGCTCCTGAGAAAGACAGTGTCAGCTTGGTGCTCGATCCCAGTCCACCACGGAAAACTCGGCGTACAGGAACTCCGGATCACTTCCGACCTCAATCTGACCAAACAAGACAGAAACAAAGGAAATATTGTGCAGATGCAGTTGCTAAACGATTAACGTACCATTCACCAGAGATCGAATCAAGGATTCAGTTGGGTTTTTTTTTTTTAATTATTTGCCCTATATTGTCCAATGGCATACAAGCACACATCTCCTAGATCTAGGGAGCGCTCTCAGCTTTACTTACTTCCCCTACTTTCAAACTGACCTGATTGAGCGCATGTTTTCGGCCTTAGCGACGCCTTTGTTCCTATTCTATATTAAATGTAATTACATGACATTACGCCTAGCAGTTGCTCCTAAATTATATCACTGAGTTGTAGAACAAACTTTCTGCCATGCGAGACTGAAACAGCAAGACAGAAAAAAACTAAAACAATTAAAACTGAAGTTTCGCGCTGGGAGTGAGCGGGCTGGAAAAACGTTCTTGTTTTTCGAAAAGAATGATCATAGAACCCCTGCACAACCATAGCACACTTTGAGTCTTGAGGCAGGAATATAGGTATCAAGATCTACATTCATGCAGAAGAAGAGAGCCGAAGCGGCTATTAAATCCGGCCACGGTGCGTAGTTGCAGGCTTTCTGCAGCTAACGACGGGTAAAGGTGTGCCATATCACGGCCGGAACTGAAAGTGAATAGCTGGCGTGACGCCACCTGACGTACCGTAACGTGATCGCCCACATAAAAAGACCCTATTTCAATGGACAGGTGAAACTTATATGGTTTAACTGACACAGTCAGATTTCAGTGTTGTGTCTATTTCCTTCCGTCGGCGACGGAAGAAAATTAATGTGTCCGTCGCCCTCATTATCAGACCTTCCGGGCTCAGGCTACTGAGTCCGAGTCCGTGATCTGCATAAGACATAAGACATAAGGTCAGATGTTTCCGCTCAAGTTAACCTACTAGGACTCGCCGGTGGGAAAAAATTACCTGCGCAGCAGTTATGATAATTAGGAGCAGAATAATGTGCATCATTCGTTACTGGTTCACCACATAACCGACTGACTGACGCGTGTCGACTGAGCTGGAGCGAGCGGAAGTTTGCTACGAACAAAACAAAAAAAAGGCTTGAAATGGCTGCATTGGTAAGCTCACCAGGCTGTGACGCTGACTTTATGAGGCTAGATAAGTAGTGGTTAGTGAAGTGGTGTTGCTTTGGTTGGTCAGTCTGAAGCAAAGCGCGTGTAGGCCACTGCCGGTCAGTAGAGCCGCCGGGCTGAAGGGAAGCGCGCAAAGCTCTTCACTGACGTGTGGTCTGCCCGCTGGAATCGCCACACTTTCAGCAGACAGCTTCGGGCAAATGAAGCCAATGTCCTCGTCAGTATCTATCCCGAAAAGTAACTATCGGCTCCGTCTCACGTTGTTCATCTCGGTTACACTGAGTATGATCACTCCTGTGATGGACGTTTTCGGAGAGGTTATAGTTATTTATACCACTCTACCACTATTACAAGTCATGGTAAAAATCCATAATTCACCACATGTGGTATAAACATTGTACCCATGACAACCACGCGTGAATTTTATGGCTGTACCTAAAGGCCATGTCACAAGAGAGGGCAAAAACACTTGAAAACATTGTTTTCAGATGTTTCGCTGCGAAACAGTGTGTTTTGCCGTGTGACATACTTCACAACAATGTTTTCAAAACACTGTTTCGATCGTGTTTTCAGTTTTACAGCCTGCCCTAAAATCCGAAAACATGTTTTGTATTTCAACCAATGAACGCCGCCGTGCGTGATTGTCAAGTGACCACCTTCCCGTATCCGCTCAGCCAACATGTATGTTTAAGGAAAAGAGACATCGACTTTACCCAGAAACCCCATCCAGAGGTATTTCATACGCATTGAAGTTCTACATACAAGAAAAGGGTGTCTAGTAAGGTAGGAATGTCTTGACCGTAGCAGGGAAACTTGTTTTCAGTGTGACATCGCCTTAAAGAGTGAACAGGTATTACCCCTAGCAGTGTTCCAGCAGTGTGTTCTGGTGAAAGGATTTGCGTCACAATATGACGCGAAAAGGGGACTAAAGAATAATTTACGTCACGACATGGCGTAGTTCGACTTCGTACGGAAATGGGGGACGAAGGAGCTTTGCCAGTCGCTTGACGTGAAATTGTTGATCTTTTGCTGCGTGTTATCAACAAGCGGTCGTGTTTGTGGCAAACGTAAGCCTAGTTCCAGTTTTCTACTAAGACGGAGGCTTCGAAACGGAAAAAGCTGACTTCTCAAAGCCTATGGACAAAGCGAGGTAAAGCACCTCAGTCAGTGATGTCGCGTGAAGCATTTGGATTGCCGATGTCAGCTTTCAAATCAAAGACTTGAAATGCAGTTTTACGGTCGAAATCAACAAACTCGTGTGGTGTATTTTCCGTAATCGGGGGCACCTCATTGTGAAAACTCTATATACATTATGTCTAGCACTTGAAACTCCGCCACATACAGGCTGTACACTAGGTTCGTCAGTTCAGAAGACCGATGCGGTCACTGAATGCGAGTTACGTAAAACGGAAACTGCCACCGTGACCACTGAGCTACTTCCCTGGGTGTCTCTGTGTGTGCAGTGTGTGTGTGTGTGTGTGTGTGTGTGTGTTGTGTGTGTGTGTGTGTGTTGTGTGTGTGTGTGTGTGTTTGTGCACGCGCGTGCGTGTGTCTTTGTGTATGCCCCATCGTGCCAGTTTGTGAAGGGTGTTGCATTCCAATAACTGAAATACTGATAATTTGCTTTATTCTACAGCAAACAGGCAACACAACAGCCGGACCAGTATATGAACTTCGATTCTACCGCATCAACCAGAGTGTCTGAAGGCTTTCTTGGAGACACTGAAAAGAAACTGGAGCACCCTGCACGTCCATACTCAAAATGCATCGGTTTCTGGACCTCAGAAATAGGCGGCATCTCAGAGGCTGTCCAAATCTGGGAATATGGTAATATCCAGTGTGACGATGACCCTGGGAGTGCTAGCATACACAGATACGAAACGTAACAGATCAAGGAAACATGAAGTTTTTACAACGGTTCCTAATTTGCCTACCTTTTGTTGTAGCTGCTACACACTAACAGAAGAAACACTCATACGCAGAGATAGCTTGATTAAGCGTTTATTAGCTTGGCTCTTTCTTTTTTTTTCTTTTTTTCAATGCCCTGTTTTTTAACTGTTGGGGAGAGGTTAAAGAGTTCTGAACCCTGGGGGTGAGGGGAGGTGTGTGTTTGAGGGGTGGCGTGGTGAAGGGGGGTAGGGAATGGGGGACGAGGGAGTCTAGGAAGCCATTTGTTGGGGTTTTTGTACTCCCAGTTCCTCTACTTGTTAAACAATTATCCTTTGAATTCTAGAGAGTTTGAGTCATCGTGCATTTGCAAGAAGGGCACTGGCAGAAGATGAAAAATGGCAGAAGGACTTCATGGTGAATTTCTTCCCTCAAGCAAATCATTTAAAACAATGTTGCCATGTTCCTGGATCCTGGTACCACTCTCTGCACAGACTTCCAGCCTTCAGCTTCAGGTACACATACAGTCATACATGCAGCAAACACCGCTTTAAACATTTCTCATCTTTCTTCTTATTTATCTCTTATAGCTGATGTACCCGGCTTCGCCGTGGCTGGGGAGCCGGGGTGGTCGAATGGTAGAGCGTTGGACTTCTAATGCTCGGATCGTGAGTTCGATCCCGGCTGGGACCAAATATTTTTGCTGGTTTTTTCATCGTTGCCCCGTCTTTGATATCACCCTATGTGGTGGAAAAGGACGTTTAAACACCCACCCACCCACCCACCCACCCACTCGCCGCGGCTGATAAATATGATTTGTGTAGTAAGTGCTTTCTGGTCTCCATTTTTGACGATACGGGGTGGAAAAGGACGTTAAAACTGCAATTTTCTGACGGAATATTTTTTTTTATCGCCAGAATGAGCCCAGGGTTCCCCTGAGTAAACCCACCAAGTTTGATCGCGATGTAAGCGGCAGGTTTTCCCGCTTAGCACTCATTACAAACATAGAGACTTTTAATAAAGATCTGTCCTGATAACATATTATAAAACGTTTTTTT
>JACVVK020000056.1:782500-855000 GCA_018292915.2 Batillaria attramentaria
AATTTCAACGCTCTACCATTTGGCTATACCGGCTCCCCATGTCAGAATTTCAACGCTCTACCATTTGGCTATACCGGCTCCCCATGTCAGAATTACATTGTACATGATTATGTTGGAACACTAAATGAATCCAAATGCAACGTTCATGTTTTTTTTTTTTTTTTTTCTATAGCGGAAAATGTGAAAGGCTACTCTCGCTTCCTGGTGCCGTGTGCCTGGTCACCACTCAAGTGAAGTGAGCACTCTATCTACGTACAACAGGGGAAACAGTGCCATATCGTATGCGTGTGCTTGTTACATACACCCATCTTATCCACCATTAGTGAATCGTGAAAATTTCAGCTCTTAGAAACAACACACGCACGCACACGCGCGCACACACACACGCACACTCACACACACACACACACACACACACACACACAGACGCTAGCCGCTTATTATATAGATGCACATTAAGCAGCGTTTGAATAACCAGTGTTTATTTTATTGTAAGTAATCCTGGAAAGATTCATTTCAAAGTGAATTAATTTCTTACCGAGTGCCATATTAGTATCTCTCTTATGAAATTTCTTTTTAACTTGAATAATGAGGATTTGGGCACAGACTGAAAAGGTAAAAATGTTGTTTGTATGAGGAGTTAAACACTCCGCAAAACCGGCCAGTTCAGTCGTCTTCACTGCATAGTTGTATGTGTGTTTTAGTTTATCGTTTCATATGATGTGGCGAAGATACTTCGCTATGTTTGTGTTCAGTACAGCAGCCATTCTTAGTACAGGCGCACTTTTAAGTTGGGTCAAACTAGTCACAGTGCGAACTTACTTGGCAGGAACTGATGTAAGAATCTCAGACTGAAGTGATTTGGCCGTGAAACAAATATTTATGTACGAGTATCTAAATTATCCATGTGCAAGACACATTCAGGCTGTTTCATTTGATTTTCAACATGAGCGGGATGACATTTTGTATCATTGATGTATATTAAAAGCCACAGACAGATGAGAATTGTGATCCTTTCTTTTGAATATTCATTTTCGATTTCAAAATATTTTATCTATCGCATAGAAACCAGTCACGAGACAGACTTAAAAGAAGACAATCTCTTTCTCAACATCTGCCCAATCCCCACCACCCCCCCCCCCCTCCTCCACCCCCTCTAATACAAATAACCTTACTGATACCATAGGGATAAGAGTTTGTTAGTCAGGGCTTTACGCCCTATAGGGATAGAAACGTTACATCGCATAATCATAACATCACAGTAGATCTTCGTGTAATTCACATCACATTCAACACAAATAGCCTGTTGTCTCCGAAAAGCAATGACTCGAGCTGGAGATTGTTTTCCATGTAACCAAGAACTGAGAACAAACAACAATGTATCGTATTGAGAGCTGTACTAATCATCAAGATAAAGTATTTCGAGCGTACAGGCAATAAGCAACAGATACACTACTGTGTGAACCACATCCGTCTCAATCTAGGTCATCCACACAAGCGCACACGGCATTTATGTGGTGACGATTTCTACAACACATGTGTACACTTTGAATGAAATTGTCCTGTAGTAGAGATAGAATTTAAAAACAACATTGATTTAAATATTTATAATAATGAATTGTACCTATATAGCGCAAAATTCTCACAAAGTGACTCAATGCGCGTACTCCCGCACTCATACCAACAAATATGCAAACACACACACACACACACACACACACACACACACACACACACACACACACACACACACACACACACAGTGCAGCTGGAATCTGATCAGTCAGGAGGAGGTAAGTGGGCCTAGTCGAAAGCCAGCCGGAGCAGATGCGTTTTCAAGTCAGACTTGAAACGATCTACGTCCGACTGGTCCCGCAGGCCGGTAGGTACTAAGGTAGTGCGTTCCAGAGTGGCATACCTTCCGATAATTCTATGCTCAGAGATTGTGTTCTGAACTCTTTTGCTAGTGTCGAACATCGGACCACTTAGGCACCTGCACTTTGACAGCAGCTCACGAGTAGTCTGCTAGTTAGTCAGATTATCTGTTTATTCTGCAGCTCGTACAACATGCAGACAACATGCAGACAGCTCTTGGTATTCATTCAGATTATGGTTATTAAAGTTATTTCGTTTGTACAGGCGCACTTACAAGCGGAACTGGTCCAAGCCGTAAGTTGGCTCATGTGAAGATTGCTCGGTGCACACTAGCGCCGGTGCTACATCGCACGCACCACGCGTGTAGCGCCTTGCGTGCTGCAAGCACAGTGAAGCTCTCACACGTGGAGTAACGCGCGCCGTGTGCGGTACTTCTATTCGGAGATCTCGCCACGAGTCAGTGCTTCTGAGTGTGCGACGGAATACGAAATATTAGGGGTCTGAAACGTATCATAAACTTCAGGCTGCTTGTTCGCAGTCTGAATAGAGACTGGTGATCGAGGCCACGATAACTTGATAGAAGTTAGCTACAACAAACCCGGCTTTGCTGTAGAATGATATCGTAGACTGGGACGATGAGAGATCAGTGACAACCCCGGCCGGCGGTTCAGTTGTGTCTAGTTTATGTATTTACCGTAGTGTGAGTCAGCGGAGAGTGACACAACAAAACGGCATACCCGTCGACTGTGATATGAATCGAGCTGAAAATTGTAGAGGTTTTCCTGTTCACGATACAGGTCGATGAGGCGAAACATTTCGTCTTCGCGCAATTCCGCCATCTTGGGGCCCCATGGGCTCGCCTTCACGCGGCAGGGCTGATTTTGCCAAGCTTGCCCACCCCTTTTGCTCTTTCTTTACTCTTATTTCTGCCTCACTCGGTCCATTCACCTGTCTTTTGCTCTCTTAAAATCTCCTCCGGGGGGAGGTCAGTAAGCGGGTGTCTGCTGACCCTTGGCCCAGTGAGACATCTGAGGGTCGTTTCTGAAGGCCGACTTCACTGGATTCCCCCCACCTGGTCTTCACCCTGGCGGGCTTTGTTCACAGCGCCCCGCTGGTGCTGCTGAACACCTGTCATGTTGAAGACCTTCACAACGCACCCCTCTCTGGTGCGTTGTTTTCCCAAACCGCCTCACGGCGGGGAGGTTCCGTGTTGGAGCGGTCTGTTCTCCAACTGCCTCCCAGGCATGTTGTCTTCATTGGCAACTAAGGAATTTTCCTTCCTACCTCTCTGTCTATCCCTCACCAGCCCATTCACCTGTATCTGTCTCTTTAAAACCTCCCGAATTTAGCCGCTCTGTCCTTCCTCTCTTCTCTCAGCTGATTTCTAAGTTCGGCCCTTTCATCTATATTTCTTCTTTTTAACCCCTCACTCACGTCTGCACTACCAGTGGTTAGGCATAAGTGATGTTGGGAATATGCTGCGAACTGGTTTATTGCGCCTAGGAGATGATAAGTTGCAATATTTGCTGTATATGCGCTTAGTATTTATCTTTGTTTTAACTAGTTGTAATTGTCGTTTGTTTTCTACGCTTTTTTGTAACCGGGAGTTCGATAAATTAGCATGAAGGTGCAGCGTCTCCTGCATGTCTTGGGTTTATATTGCCCCGTAGACCAGTTTGCATCCTATGTCCAACGTTACATTTTTGTTTTTTTCATGTAGTGCAGACACACTCAGCCGCGAATTAGTCTTTGTGGCTTGCGCGGCTTTAAGCCCTAAAAACTCACTCACTCACTCACTCCGCCATCTTGGAAGAGAAGAGGATGGCGAGTCAGCCCTTGCTGGCTGGCTCTTCTGATTGGCTGAAACCACGCTACACGCGCGCGTCAAGCGCGCCGAATAGAACAGTTCCTATCGCCGCGCGACAGAATTTTTCAATCGTGCTACGCCTGTCGCTTCGCGCTTCAAGGGGTTGCATACGTAGACGCGCGACAAAATTTGCTGCACGCGTGGCGCGACAATGTCGCGTGACGCCAGTGCGCAAGGGCCCTTAAGCGTTTAACCTAGACTCCCAAACACCCACCCACCCTGTACTCGGAGTGCAGTTATTCCCCTACCGACACCTTTCTCTGTAAGATGCCCTTTGGGAATAATTATGTCGTGTACAATTGTAGGCAGTATTACGCTTGTTTCCTTCCTCCGGAAAACCGCCCGTGGGCGTATGGAAAGGATGTCTCCGACAGTCAGACCGAGGATCCGCGTTCCCGATAACACCCACGTTCTGTTCACCCGTAAACCGCTGTTTCCCCACCCGCTCTCCAGCCGAGCTATCCACCTACACAACATCACACACACACACACACACACACACACACACACACACACACACACACACACACACACACACACACACACACACACACACACAACCTTGTTAACTAAACCTGTTTACAAGAGACAGGCGTATACAGGTTCTATTCAAAAACAGAGAGGGTCCCATACCTGCAGTTTTGGCGGAGCGTTATTGGGTTTTTATTTTCACGCTGTGTGACCAAACTGTGACCTACTTTTCCATACTCCTTTTATAAATACTCCTGTATCGGGTAACAGGAACGACATTTTGCGTTTCTGAGGCTTCAACCAAGCCACGCATACAGTCTTAACTGCGCGTGGCGTACTTTCGTAGCATTTAGGACTCTATAACCCTAAACTCAACTCAACGAGTCAAGATGAGCGCTGAAGGTGGAAAGAGAAAAATGGCCCAAGAGAAAATGAAAAGAAGGGTTCAACCGAATGTGGGCGGCTGGACTGAGTGGCGGCGTGGTGGACCCGAAGACGTGTGCTTGGAGGTAAGCGGTGGGTGGGTGTTTGGGGGTTTAACGTGCTTTTCCGCCACATACGGGTGATATCAAAAACGGGGCAACGATGAAAAAGCCAGGACAAATATTTGGCCCCTGCCGGGATACGAACTCACGACCCGAGCATTAGAAGTCCAACGCTCTACCATTCGGCCACCCCGGCTCCCGGCTCCCCGCTTGGAGGTAAACTGTTTTCAAAAGTCATCATAGTCCTACTCAACTTTTCGTCTCAACACCAACGTTTTTAGTTCTTAGTTACCAGTTTCCTTGACAGAGTCTAGCGCAGCACAGACAAAAAAGCAGTAATGTCTGCTTTGGAAATGTTCAGCCCCACAAAATGAAAAAAAATAAATGCAATTCTAAAATTGCGAATCTTAAATTGCTGAGCTGGCCCTTCCTACCACAGTGCTTGTAATGTCTTCATGACCAGTGTGTGAGAGAATGCGTGTGATTCACGTGAGCGTGCGTGTTGGGCTTAGTTTGCGGCGCTTTGAGCCGAAGATTTGGGATAAAGCGCCTATATTAATGCGCTTACTACTAGTAGTAGTAGTAGTATCACACTTTTTCATGACTTTTCCAGATTCGACCCGATATTTGGGATAAAGCGTGGTTATTAATGCGATTTATATTATTAGTAGTAGTAGTAGTAGTAGTGTTCATGTCCAGTGTGTGAGAGAATGCGTGATTCACGTGAGCGTGTGTGTTGGGTTTAGCTGGCGGCGCTTTGACCAAAACATTTGGGATAAAGCGCCTATATTAATGCGCTTACTAGTAATAGCAGCAGTAGTAGTAGTAGTATCACACTTTTTCATGACTTTTCCAGATTCGACCCGCACTGGAGAAACAAGCTCGCCGCACCTTTACCAAATTTACGCCGATATGGAGCAAAAGCCAAGTCGTGGCAGGAATGAATTACAAAATCGTGGTAAGTACAATCACGCATGCACTGAAAAAAAAACAAACAAAAAAACGCCGATGAGTTGAAATGCAACAGTAGTTCCTATATATTTTCACGAGTTAGACGTCACTATCTCAAAATTAAAGAAGTGAAAGTTCTGTTTTTCGTATTCTTGTTCGGTCGATATTCAGTGTTGTTTGTTTGGTGGTGGTGGTGGTAGTGGAGGTGCTGGTGTCGTTAGGTATGTTTGTTGTTGTTGTTGTTGTTGTTGTTGTTGTTGTGGTTGTGTGTGTGTGTGTGTGTGTGTGTGTGTGTGTGTGTGTGTGTGTGTGTGTGTGTGTGTGTGTGTGTGTGTTGTTTGTTTGTTTTGTTTGGGTGTTTGTTGTTGTTTTTGTTTTTTGTTTTGTTTTTTGTTTCTTCTTGATGTTGTTGTTGTTGTTGTTTTTTGGGAGGCGGCGGGGGTGTTGTTGTTTGTTTGTTTGTTTTTGTAGTTAAACTGCTCACACTCGGCAGTCTCTTTTTATTTCTTTTTTCACAATATCTTATAGTATAATATTTTAAAATATGTGCCACATCCCAGTTTATTTCCGCCCAAATTAAACGTTTCCACTTGAAACCGTTCATACTGAGAATAGTACGTGTGTTTTGTCGTCGCACAGCACACATCAAATCTAGTGTCCTGAGGTGTTTTACATTGTGTGTGTGTGTGTGTGTGTGTGTGTGTGTGTGTGTGTGTGTGTGTGTGTGTGTGTGTGACGTGTGTGTGTGTCTGTACGCGCGCGTTTCCATCCACCAGATTGACGTCGACTCTGCACCCGATTACGTCAGCGCCAGTGTGTACAAGAATACCAGAGGTCAGTGCCGCTTCGGGTGGGACTGGACAAGGGATGTACCCCCAGGTTCTCTCATGGTTGAGACCACAGCGCCAACACTCATGGCCCGCTTCAAATAATAATAATAATAACAACTGTGTATTGTACAGGCGCTTTACCCAATTTCTTGAATTGGCTCAAAGCGCCGCGAACCGAACCCAATACTCACACTCACGTGAATCACACACATTCTCTCACACACTGGACATGAACACGTTACAATCCCTCGGTGCGAAGGGTCTTCTCAGCTATTGAAGTTTCGGAATTTAGAATTGCATTTATTTTCAAATTTTGTGGGGCTGAACATTTTCAAAGCAGAGTGGGAGGAAGCCGGAGTACCCGGAGAGAATCCCCGACGATAGGTCCGAATGAACGGTGCCACGTATGAGAAGGAAAACTTCTTGAACCTGGCCTCTCGCATTGGTGACGTATTCTTAACCATTAGACCACCGACCGCCCCGGTGAACAAAACAACCGCACCGAACATCCGCATGGCCGCTGGAAGGAAGAATTCTGTGGACAATCTTTTATCAAAGAAACTGCCCCTTTTTTTTTTAGACAGCTTAATGCGCTACCAGTTGTGCTGTGTGTACTGATCCGACTCTGTGCTGCTTGGGCTAAAATGGTTTTCGTCAACTTTACCATGTCTAGGTGGGTGGGCAGGTGTTTGCGAGTTTAACGTCCTTTTCCCACCACGTATGGGTGATATCAAAGACGGGGCAACGAGAGAAAAGGCCAGCAGAAATATTTGGCCCATGCCGGGATTCGAACTCACGACCCGAGCATTGAAAGTCCAACGCCACTCTACCGTTCGGCTATTCTGCCCCCCACCCCCGAAAAAAAAAATCAGAAAACAACAACAACAATAATAACAGCAACAACAACAGAGACTGAAACCTCGAAAATCTTAACTTCATAAGTGCAGGCATCGCTTTTGTCTATCCTCCTCATCCACTTTATAATTGTATGTTCTGAATAAAATGTCATGTAAACAGACTGTCACTGACTGTCCTGTTTGTCACGCTTGCATTGTTTGATGTTGGAAGTTGGATGTACGATACTTCACTCTAACTGACTGTTCAGCTTGTTTCAGTATATGAACTATTGTACTCACATCTATTATACACAAAATGCATTTCCCCAGCCAGGTGTATATATAGGTCTACAGTTAGTCAGTCTGAGAGTGCAAACGATTCATTATGTCTTCTTTTACGGACAGGACTTTTACGTGAACCAGTTTCGCTACTTTGTCATTTTGTAGATTGTCTTTTCTTTACAAATAATGAGGTAAGAGCTTTTCAGTTTTACAGAGAGTGCAGATCGTAAAATCCTTACACGCACGCACACACACACACACACACACATCACACACACACACACACACACACACACACACACACACACACACACACACACACACACACACACACACACACACACACGCACGCACGCACACACGCACGCACGCACACACACACACATACACACACACATACACACACAACCCGCTTGCAAGGAAGCGAGTCGCTTCGCTCGTGTCGCGGAAAGTCAGTTGGAGATGGTTTATTTCAAGGACGCCAAAGTAAGTTTTATGTGGCTGTGGGTAAAGGTGTCCGTGCCCCGTGGCCCGTGGCCCGGAACAACAACACGTAGGTGTGTGAAAAGAATGTGTCCCGCTTTCCAGACAGAAGATCTGCATTCAAAACTACAGCCACGTATTCCACCCCCCCCCCCCCCCTCCTCACCCCCGCCCAAAAGACCTCCCACTCCCCACCGCACTGTAGATGAAACTTAACTCTAAGAGATTACCTACTGTTTCTGTTCACATTTTATACACTTCGCTGCACATAAATCCGGTTCAGATAGTTTCCAAGCAGGCCCTTTGTATGTACCGGCTGCATGAGGCTTCTGTCAGAATAATAATCTAGGTCGCACGACGAACTTCAACGAAACGCAATAAAAGTACAGAGGATACGTCTGTTTTTAATGCTTTCTCGGTGGCCGGTGGCCCGAAATACCGTAAGTCATAGTGCAGTCACCACAATGTTGTGATCTAAGGGAGGTTACGCACTTTTGGAAGCCGACACTACGAGTTACTTTCCCTTTTGAAAGTCTTTCAATGAGTGGGTTGTTTTGTTCTTCAGTGATGTGGAGAGGCAGCTACTTTTTATTCAATTAATTTTGCAGTTTCGTGTGTAATATGTGTACTTAAGATGTGAACTGACTTAAGTCTATGAGTGGGTAAGTGTGGACCTGACAAGAAGACAAATTCCAGGGTTTTTTGTTTGGTGGTTGTTGTTTTGTGTTGTATTGTTTTGTTCTGTTTTTTTTTTTGGTTTTTGTTGTTGCTGTTGTTTTCGTTTTTTTGTTTTGACAGAGGCTAATAAACACTAAGTTAGTAACTGAAGAGCAAATCAAGTCTTCTTCAAGTCTTCAGTGTAACCCTGGTGGCCCCGCTACGGCAGACTGAATCAGCAGCACGTGCACCCCTCAGTGCGAAATAAGACTATCAGAGTGAGACCCTATATAAATTTCTTTGTCCCAGACCTGAGTGAGTGTGCCATAATTATGATACTTATCATGTTTTGTCATGCTTGATGTATTACTGAAAGCTAGTTCACTCGTCACACCAATGATGACGTTCACTGTTCTAAATCGCAACATCCAGTCTACAACCCTGACTCTCTGACTGATGATATATACTTCGGTTTTCACACTTCCTGTTTTTTTTTGTTTTTTTTTTAATTTTACCAGAACACACAATGAATACACGAAAGTTTGTGATAGAGATGAAGGATGTAAAACCATAGATACGGCAAACAAAGGAGCAAAGGAAGTCTTTATGAAAGCTTAATATCACGCGAGTAAACACAGATCTCAACGCTTTATTACTGTTGGAGAGAGAGAGAGAGAGAGAGAGAGAGAGAGAGAGAGAGAGAGACAGACAGACAGACACTGGAGTAACATTTTTATGGCCTTTTATTTCCGATTATTAAGAGCAGAATCACAAACACTGTGGACGCCGCAAGAAAAATTGACATCACTGAGAGAACGATAACAATAACGATTCGACTGCCGTTTCAAATCAAACTGAAAAAAGTTGAACAAGACTGCAGTAAATTAGCACGGCAGCTGGTATCCTATGAATTATGTCCCAAACTGAATTTGTCTCAATGGCATCTAGCTCACTTGGCACTTTTCCACAATGATAAATCACCAACCTACAACCCTGACTGTTTGAATTTTGCTTAATATGTATTTTGTTTTCTTGCATTGAAAACAAAAATCACCCAAAATACACAATGAATACACAAACATGAATGATGAAAAATCCGGATGTACAGATACAGAAAGAGACGGAGATTCAAGTATTCATGACAGATAAGCATTATGCGGGTGAGAACAAAGAACTCAACGCCTTTTATTGTAGTGTTACGCGTAATTTCTGAAACTGCCCATTTCATGAAATACGCACAATTTTGCGCATTTTATGAAACGGCCAAATTTACTAGCCATTTCATGAAATGGGCAAAAACTTTGTTGCGCATTTCACGAAATACGCATTCGAGAATTTGAGAGTCAAACGTGTGAATGCAAGTTTGCTCATTTCATGAAATAGACACTTTAATTGACAGTGATATACTCCCTCAACTTTTAACAAAATTTTCTTTGCATATTCCACTGTGGCTGTTCGTCTGGCTGTGGCTGCGGCTGTCTTGATGACTGCTCACTCATGTGCTTTTGTGTACTGCAAACGTTAGTCATGTGATAGAATAAGGTCACATTGTACTCTTTTGTCGGGACCGTACGTTCTCGTCCGCCTCAGTCAGCGTGCACTGTCCTCATTACTTGCCTTCAGTGCCAGGAGGACTGAAACATTCGGATTTCAATGTTGATACTGTCCCCAAACACATGGAATCGATGAGAACAATTTACTGTCGTTGTGCGACGACGAATTCTGTTGATATTATAGGTCCACCTGTATGATTATGCTGAACATATCGCCGACACCAGACACAACAGAATAAAACCCGTTGCCGTGCATTTCAATTCTGCAGGCCACTCCATCTTAAATATGACAGTAACTGGCCTGTGGCTTATGCACGGTGACGCCACAGACAGACGCGACATGGAATCGCACATTATTCAGCGCCTGGGAAGCCAGGCCCCGGGTGGTTTGAACGAAAAGCCGTAACATAACCCTCTGAACTTTTTTCACACACAATCCATGGTCCTGTGTCACCAAAGGATGGGTGTTGTGATTGCTAATTTTCACTATTCTTTTTTGTTCTTTTCTGCCCAACATTTTTTTTTTTTTTTCACACACAGTCCATGGTCTTCTGTCACCTAAGGATGGGTGTTGTGATAATTTTACTATTTTTTCTGGTCCTTTTCTCGCCCACCGTTTTTTTTTTTTTTTTTTTTCCCGCGCCGTGTATGTCAGTACGTCCGCAGAGTTACCTTTTGCTTGTTTGTTGAAGTTATGTCCCATTTGTTTATGTCCTGAAGAAGGCGTAATCCGAAACGTCGACCTGTGCCGTCCTTTGTCAAAGTTAAGTGGTTTCTGTCCCTTTTATGTCGCTTTTATTTGATTATGCATTATTTGTACACGTGGACCGATAATATCAACAGAATTTGTTGTCGCACAATTGATTTATGAAAGAATTATTATTATGATATTATTTTGACGTAAATTATATCAAGGACGGTTTGCAATAATTTTCAATTATTTCGATTATTTTCGACTCTTTCGATTTTTCATCAATCTCATTTTATGGATTATAGAACTTCTGTGGATTAAGAAGGTAACCCTCTATAAATACAACTCTCATGATTATCATTGTCAGCTGATCATACCTGGCTGCACGGATATGCTGCTTTCTATTATAAATGAATAAGAATGAGCAGGTATAGTGCTAGATTAGAAATGATTTGGTTCAAGTAACATACAGTTTAATCTCCGTGAAACCGCATGTATCCAGCTTGGGAATGTTGGACGCTGGTTTCCTCGTGTACCTGGCGCACACCACACGTGGGTCTTCTCCAATCTCGATCTATCGCAAAGAGACACAGATGGCACTTTATACACAACAAAATTGAAAAAGACTGCTGAGTCACAAAGTTCACCAAGACCGCTCTTCTTACAAACGCCAACTTCTGACATAGTGGGAGAAGGATCGAGTTCTCAGCTATCCTTACTGGTTTTGAAAATGTCGTAAAGATATATACCAGCACAATGTAAGTACTGTAATCGAATCCAACGACGTCCTTGTACATCAGGCCGGTGAACGTTTTGAAGGACTGCTTCAGCTCCCGCTCAACGTCACCACGAATCTGTTGATAGCAACGTTACAGACACCATTTGACTGGGAATACGTTTTGATAATAATTATGTGCTGAAACTCAAAGAAATAAAAGATACGTTTTCTCCAGCGCGCTACACACGCAGAGAGAGAGAGAGAGAGAGAGAGACACACACACACACACACACACACACACACACACACACACACACACACACACACACACACACACACACACACACACACACACACACACACACACACACACACATGAGCACTCACAGAGGGTACCCCGACAGAATGATGAAACAAGATTTACGTTACATTTAGATACATGTATCCCTATGATGATTGCCAACACGTACCTTTTCGATGTCGGTGGCCATGTTGGCGCTGTCGCATACCGGTGCCCAAGCCGAGAAAAACAGGACAGGACCAATACCGGGATTTACCGGAGTGCTCATCTTGTCGATAGTATGCAAGGCTTTGGAGCTGTTCAGTGGTTCAGGGCAGGTTCGCAGCAGAGAGAGAATATTACAACTCTAACGTAGGACTCGAGAGGTGGTCTGATTTTTTAACTGTATTGTCCAACTTACATCCGTTGCACAAAAGAAGCATTAAAATCGCGAAAGCAACACTGTACATCCGGTTAGGCACACACACACACACACACACACACACACACACACACACACACACACACACACACACACACACACACACACACGCACGCGCGCGCGCACGCACGCACGCACGCACGCACGCACGCACACACACACACACACACACACACACACATTCCGTCAGCCGGAACTGAAACCCTCCGTAGGCGTATGGGAATAATGTTTCTGACAATTAGACCGCAGATCCGCGTTCCAGATAACACCCACGAGATTATACGACGGGTGTACCAGAAGTATTGTCCCTGGTGCTTTCAAACGGAAACGAGTACACGTAACGCCACCAAACTCATCCACGTTCTTGAGACACCTCTCTCAACTAGTGTTGCAGAGTTTCAACCGCCTCCTTCACACCAGAAGATACTTTTGGTACCTTAAATCAGCTATAGTCTTGGACTGTGAACTGTGCGACTTCTTAGAGGTCTTTGGCCCTTGTGAACTTCCATGCTGCAAGATTCACTTTCTGTGTAGCAAACTACCAATAGTCGTGTGAGAGACAAAGGGGTAGAGTAGACTGTCCGAGAATTGGATGTCCTGTCCCTGTTATTACGATTATGTGATCTTAAACGCAATTGTCCTGCTTTCTTGTGTAGCAGGAAGATTTACTGGGTTTTTCTCTTCTTCTTTTGGCTCTTGCCTTGCACGAACTAGAAGACTCTGGGAATAAGCGTTGTGCAACAGTGTGTGGCAACCAATATAGTTTTCTCATGCAAAACGCCAAAGACACCAGGATTACCTTCATGAAAAAAAATTACAGGAAAAGGACTGAATATTTACAGTACATACATCTTGAAACGGAAGACTTTCCTTATACGTTAGTTAAATTAGATTTGACTCTGATGAAAGTATGAATCGACTAAAAATGTTGAAATCAACGTGTCTTCTTTTCGGATCAATTTGTTAGGCCCAGTGGCTTTGACTGGGTGCAACATGACGTCATAACTTTTGAATGACACTACAGTTTGACCTAAACGCATGCCAGGATTTCAGACAAAGGCTTTACTTTGGTATACATGTTGACTGTTTCCGTGGTCATTTAAACAGGCTGGCAGAATTTAGGACATGACTTCTGGTACACCCTCCGTGCATGTACAACCTTTTATGTGAAAATCTAGACCCTGTTGCAAAGACTATCCAATGTAAAGCGCATAAAGTCTATGTTGCGAGCTACCCTCCCCCCCCCCCCCACACACACACAAGCACGCACGCACGCATGAACGCGCATGCACATACGCACGCACCATGCACACACACACACACACACACACACACACACACACACACACACACACACACACACACACACACACACACACACACACACACAACATCATCATCATCAGCATCATCATCGTCATCATCATCATCCACAACCTTGTAAAATAAATCTGTTTCCAAGAGACAGACGTATACAGGTATTATTCAAAAAGAGAGAGGATCCGGTACCTGCAGTTTTGACAGGGCGTCATGGTGTTTTTTTTGTTTGTTTTTTTTGGTTGGTGTTTATTTTTCATGATTTTGTTTCGTTTTTGTTTTTACAATCAACTTAAGGAATAAAACAAGAGCATCCTTTTTTTCACAGTGAAGAAACTGCTTCACAAAAACAAAGTTTACAAGTTTACTCTGTTACTATGGTCACAACTACCCCCTCTCACCCAGTGTGACCCCCCCCCCCACCCCACCCCAATAATAAATGAATAAATAAATACATTTTTTTTTAAAGATAAATTTATAATTAAATAAATGAATAATAATAATAATAATAATAATAAATTCATTCATTCATTTATTCATTTTTTAAAAATATACTAATTTGAATGTTGTTTAAAAGTTCAAATAAACTGAAAAATGGTGCACAAATTATCTGGGGTTTAAAAACTGAGTACTGAAGACTGGGATGAACAACAGATCAGCTCGCGCTACGCCACTGACTTACGGGTGGATCGGTATCCATTCCCAGCTCGTCACTTCACAGTCGCGACTCGGTTTCTCCCAGACCATGGTTTGGATGTAGCAGGGAATGAAACCAGTGTCGATCTAATGGATAATAATAAATAATAATTATACATAGTTTTGATAGGGCGCTGCTCTCCAAATTCCAAGGACCCGCTGCGCTGAAAACACACACACACACACACACACACACACACACACACACACACACACACACACACACACACACACACACACACACACACACACACACACACACACACACACACACCGGCACACGCGCACACACACACACACACACACACACACACACACACACACACACACACACACACACACACACACACACACACACACACACACACACACTGACACAATCTTGCGAGGGAGCTTTTTGTTCAGAAGCGAGTCGCTTTGCTCGTGTCGCGGAAAGTCAGTTGGAAATGGTGTATTCCAAGGACGCCAAGGGGACTTTTTATGTGGCTGTGGGTAATGGTATCCCGCGTGCTTCGTGTCCTGTGCCCCGTGGCCCGGAACAACAACACGTAGGTGTGTGAAAAGAATGTGTCCCGCTTTCCAGACAGAAGATCTGCATTCAAAACCCACACCCACGTATCCCGCCCCCGCCCCCCCCCCCCCCCCCAACGACATCCCACTCCCCACCGCACTGTAGATGAAACTTAATTCTAAGAGTAGGCTACTGTTTAGGTCAAGTTCACTTTTCACTTCGCTGCACTGACATGAATCCGGTTCAGATATTTTCCTAGCAGGCCTTTTGTACTACCAGGAGAATGAGGCTTCTGTCAGGATAATAATCTAGATCGCGTGACGAACTTCGAAACGCAATACTTAAAGTACAGAGGCCGATACATCTGTTTTTAATGCTTTCACGGTGGCCGGTGGCCCGAAACACTACTGTAAGGTACAGTGCAGTCACCACAATGTTGTGATCTAAGGGAGGTTACCCACTTTTGGAAGCCGATAGACTCCAGAGCGCAATCTCTTTTCGGCGGGTCGTGAAAATGGGACTGCTTACAGCCAGCGCCATTTTCAAAAATGGCGATTTTTTATTTTTTTTTTGATTTTTTTTTAGAAAAGCGAAGACTTGTGCGTCATATGGTTCGATTTGAAACGAAGTCTTGAATACCGACCACTTTTCGTTTGGGCAAAATCTTTGCCAGCAGACGGACAATTATTGTTGCGCTTTGATGGCACTCACGGTTTACGTGGTACACTGATCCAACAGGATGTGAGTAGGGTTGCACTCTGACAGGCAAAGGTGTTGTACTCTACAGGCAAGTATTACTGCAGGGGCGTAGGAACCACGGGGGCCCTGGGGGCCCAGGCCCCCGTTCGATTTTTGGAAGGGGGGCCCGAATATCTTTGGGCCCCCCTTGCTTTTGATAAGAGGAGAGGGGGCCCACCAGTGGTGGGGCCCCCCTGCTCTGCTGTCGCAGGACACAATCCTTGGCATTCAACACACACACCGTCACACACACACACGCACGCACACACACACACACACACACACACAAACCGTCCCCCCCCCCGCCCCCTTCTTCACCCCGGCCGTATGGCTCACCCGATTGAGTGGGCCCCCCTTCCTCTCAGCATCTTCCTACGCGCCTGTACTGCACGGTGCAGACGATCACGTACCTACCTTGTGGTGGAATAACTGAGAGACGATTACAAAAGCATACACACCCGTGCTCTAGGACTGAATGTAGTGTAGATCTGTCCATTCAGACAGAGACATGTTATGTATGTCTCTGATTCAGAAACACGCCTACTTTCACTCTGAAGACAGCCTGCAATCGCTTGCGCCATGGAGGATCCCTCTGGGTTCAAACTGAGCTGGTCAAGGATGACACTATGATAGTGCGCGACCTTGTGTTTGAGAGCACCGGCCGAGACAATTTAGGCCCGTCACGGTAGCGCAGTGAGCGCCATTTCCCCTCCGTGCACGGAGTTACTTTCCACTGAAAGACTCTGTGCCCCCGAGAGGGTGGGAAGACGACACTACGAGTTACTTTCCCTGTTGAAAGTCTTTCAATGAGTGGGTTGTTTTGAATGCGGTTTTCGTGCTTCAATAATATGAAGGGGCAGCTACTTCATCTGCCCCCCTCCCTCCCCCTGGCCTCGAAGTGGGGGGGGGGGCAAGAGTGTCTTTTTGCCCCCCCCCCCCCCCCGGAAAATCTTGTGTCCCAACAAAAGTGGGGGGACAAAGCATACTCCTGCCCCCCCCCCCTCAACCCGTGAACACAAAACAAGTAGCACAACTTCTGTTGTACAACAACTAAACAGTCACTTGACCGACTGGCCGACCTGCGAAAGTCAAGTCAGGTCAAGTCAAGTCAAGTCAAAATACTTTATTTATCCCCGTAGGGCAATTCATGCGGGCGAGCATAAGACACATAAAGAAGTTAAGATCACTAAATTCATATAATTGTACTCTCTCTCTCTCTCTCTCTCTCTCTCTCTCTCTCTCTCTCTCTCTCTCTCTCTCTCTCTCTCTCTCTCTCTCTCTCTCTTCCTTTAATGTAGAATAGCAGGACAGCATGTAAGATAGGCAGCAATGCCTAAATGCTCTATCCTGAATAAAAAACGTTTCATCATCATCATCATCATCATCTCAGGAAAGACGGGGCAGTTTCTTGGAAGAACTCAGAGGCAAACAGTGACAGTAGAATCTGTTGTCAATGTGCTCAGAGCCTGAGTCAGTCAACATGCAGTCAATGCTGTCAGAGGTGACAACGCTTGTAAAGCTCTATCTCACCATCGATGCGGGAGGCGTGGGTGCACCTGCACCCACGACGTACAGCTTGGAAGTTTCTTTGTGAGTAAGGGTGACTTTGCACCCACGAAGTAAACTGAGGGTTACTGATACGACGTTTTTGATGTGTAATTACTTAACAATTAATTAACAAACATAATTTTTGTATGGCCTAATAGCCAAAATCGTTCAACAAAGTCATGAAAATTTGGGAATTTTTGTTTGAGGGTTACAGATTTATGCTCATTTGTGACCCGTTCTCACAAAAGGGACCATAAGTCGAAAATTATCAATTTTAAGATATGTATATCACTGCAATTAACTGGTTATGCAGTTTAATTCAATATAAGAATGAAAGCTGTACTACTGAAATTGACAGAGATATCAGCAGTTGAAGTTGACTACTCACAAGGCGGCTAAACTGACCCCCGGCACTTTTTTCGCCTGTACTGAGCGGCGTTCGGCCTAGCGCGACTTACGGCCCCTTTCGTTAGAACGGGTCACATTTTTCTGAAAGTGTGGATACACCTGCACCCACGAAGGTTCCTGAAGGTTAAGCGTGTGCATATTTTGGTCAGCTTGAAGAGACTTAAAACTATTAGTCCTGACGCTGGTATCGTGACACAGTGTATACTCATACAAGAGGAATACACGTGTGTGTGTGTGTGTGTGTGTGTGTGTGTGTGTGTGTGTGTGTGTGTGTGTGTGTGTGTGTGTGTGTGTGTGTGTGTGTCATCTGCGCATCCCACCCCCACCTGACCCCCCCCCCCACACACACACACACACACACATGCACACGCACGACAGGGCACGCGCGCACACACACACACACACACACACACACACACACACACACACACACACACACACACACACACATGAACACAGGCACGGTTGTAAAGAGCATTTTATGTTTTCGCTTTTCTGGCGTGGTAGCCATTGAACAGATCGTGCCTTGATACACGGCACATGGACGCAACCTAGTTAGCACGTAGGTGAAGGGAAAGATAATCATACACTGTACCCCTCTTCGCAGCTCGCATCCCCCGCCTCCCCCCCCCCCCCCCGGCTCCCCCCTCGGGATTTTTGTTTTCAAAAACGTGTACTTGCCCCCCCTCCCCCCCCCCCCCCCAAATCACTATTTAGACTTTTTGATGCGCTTCGCAGCACTGACATGAAGCCGTTACGGCGTTTGGTTCACGCTGTATCGTCAAGTGCAGATAGTCAGTGAAAGCCAGTGGCAGTGAAGCCGATCCAACTTGCGTGTAGCTAAAGGGCCAGAACTCTTCACGACACGGTGAGACGTGATGAGCCAGAGTTCTCGCCCGTATGCTGTGACCCTAAGGTCAACAATTAAAATTAAGGAAGGCATCCAGTTTCTTCACGAGTCTGTGTGTGTGTGTGTGTGTGTGTGTGTGTGTGTGTGTGTGAACAACTGAAGAAAGGTGAGGGGTGGGGGAGGGGGAGAGACTGATGCGCTGCTGTCGACTGAGTCTGCTGTCAGTGACTCAGTACTAGACTAGTACTGATGCAGAAAACTCAGTACTGGAGATCTGACCGGCCGTCAAGTTTTGTTGTCACTGAGTCAGCCATCGTATTGATTTTAATAAATTTTATTTCAGTCTTTCATTTTCGGAACTCTCTAAATGAAATGCACGCACATGTGACCTTCCACATCTCATCATAGTGACCATGGAACGAAACTGACTCGCAATACCGGCGTGTCACTGACGTCACGTTCCGCCGGCCACCCGCATTCAGTGAAAATGCCGGCGCACTCCACACGGCAACTCAGCTGAACTGAGACGGGACTGAAACCACTGCACACTGCCTTCACTGAGTTTTCTTAACGCCGAAGACTCATCAGTGATGGGGAATTCCCATCCTCCTCCTGTTTCTCCCTCGTAATAACATTTTACGGCCGGATCGAAATTGGATACCGGCAGACAGCCAGTCAACAAAGGCCGGAACGGTTGCAAAATTAACTCCGTGAAATTCAGGCTCTGACAGAATGAGAATCTGCAATACTGACACTGCCTCAGTGCTTGCCGTCTCAGTGTGTGGATGGATGATGACTCAGTCAGACTCCGGCCGTGTAAAGCAGTGGCTGCTCCAGTCAGTGCCGGGCCTGCCCGCCTGCTTGTAGTCAGTAATCAAACTTCCTCTATCAAGCTTTGGGTTCACAGTTTGAAAATTAAATGCTCTAGCGGGCACTACTGACTGAGGCCGCGGGGCTGTGACTGATGTACGTATGATCTGTCTTTACTGAGTGGTCGCCGTTTTGTTTGGGTGTTTTGTTTGTTTCAGTCGGGGAGGGCCGCGCGTCAGGTTTTTTGTTGTTGTTGTTGTTCTTTTTTCTTTTTTTTTAACTTTTAACACTGGTCGTCAACAGTTTTATTTCATTTATTTTGCTCCCTACTTCTCTCTGGAAGAGTCCCACTATTTTCTGGTCCTTTGCAAAGTATGATAAGCGTCCACAAGATGAACAGGAACAGCCTGGGTTTGCTGTAGTTCTGTTGTCTTGTCTGTTTGTCCTTTTTGAAACCTGAAACCCTTGTCAGTAGAATAGTACAACTGATCCCAAGGGAAGTCAAAATCCCACTCAGCTGTTTCCAGTCTCAGCCCCGTCCCCCCCCCCCCCCTCCCCCGGCAAAAATAAACGCCCAAAATTGACACAGTTTTCCTGTTACTTTTTAGTCCTACTCTGAAGAGCACTGACTCAGAATCAGCCATCTCCGGCAGTTAACTCTTGTTCTTTGTCACTGCGGCTTCCGCGTTGTCATTATTTTATCTTTCCCTATGAGATTAAACCAAGTAAAGGTCCCAGCGAAAGATTGAAGAGGGAAGGGGTGCGGGAAGGGAGTCCCCTGTAGTACAGTTGCCAACTGCCTTGGTCCCTTCCCTATTCCACTGTAGTGTGTGAACACTATGCAACTAGGTGGTGGCGTTTTCAAGGTACTATCGTCCAGAGAAACCTCACAGAGAATAGACGGGAAAGTTTATTATGAAAACAGGGAACGGTGGTATCTTGAGCGATTTAATTTTTAAAACAAAGCCCACAGTGTACGTAAATCACCAAAACCTATTAGTCTGTACTGCTCGGACAAATTCTCTTCGTGTGAACGAATTTTTATTAAAAAAAAAAAAACTAGCGAGTCCTCATTTTTTTCTGGAACAGCCTGTACCCCCTGCGCTTAAATGGAACGTTCCGATTTTGTCTGCGGCAGCCTGCCAGCACTTCACCGATGCCAGTGTGTGTATCGACAGCCTGCCGGACTGCCTGCTGTGCGCCTGAAGGCGGCCACCACTCTTCCACTCTCTCTCTCTCCCTCTCTCTTCAAAAGCATTGCGCGTATGAGAAGCGCACTGCCAGGATCATACGCACTGGAACAAGATAGAGAGGGAGTTGTTTTCTTTTGAAATATGTGAATGAAAAACTCGGTTTATGCGCTGGTAAGAGTCTGTATCAGTGATGTAGAGGAAGGAATTCTAAGCCGGACGTCAGGTTGGAATTAATACAGCTTTTCAGTGTGTGTGTGTGTGCCGCATTGGACCGTTGGATTTTCAGTGTCTGCTGGTGAGCCGATGTTACAGATGCGGTGGCCCCTTCTTCGGCTGCTGTGTCTGTGTTGGTGGAGATAATTCGCCTTGAGTAAACTGGCTCTGAGATGGGGGGACCTGTGAAGTTTGGAGTTTCTGTGCTGTGGTGGTTTTCTGCGCTTCTTCTGATGCGAGGAGCAGGTGAGTAGGCACCGCCATTCCGAGTACATGTACTTAGGCGAAGTGTGGTCCTGTTTCACACACACACACACACACACACACACACACACACACACACACACACACACACACACACACACACACACACAGAGAGAGAGAGAGAGAGAGAGAGAGATGTTGCAACTTTGTTTACTTATAAAGTAAGTGTTTTGACGGAAAGCGTGTGTGTGTGTGTGTGTGTGTGTGTGTGTGTGTGTGTGTGTGTGTGTGTGTGTGTGTGAGAGAGAGAGAGAGAGAGAGAGACAGACAGACAGACAGACAGCGGACTCGGGGGTGGCGGGGGGGGGGGGGGGTTTATCAGCACTTTCACACCTCTGAGACGCGATGCTTTGACATGTGCCGAGATTCGTTTATCAGATTTTAAAGTTAAGGGATCTTACTGGCGGCTGAAGCTGGCACATAAAAGAGAACGTCTTAGATAAACTTTGAAGAAAAAAACATTAGGCTCCTCGCCACCATCTACTGAAAAATAAGAAGGAAAAAAATTCAGTGAACAGCTGAGCTGTACAAAAATACTGCCAGATTCAGATAGATGTTCTTCACTGCATTTAAATCTTCACTTAGATTTTTTTTTCCGATTTCTGCACAAGAAACAAGATAGGAGATTGGTGTATACTCAGAGGAGTGTCATTTGCGTTTAGTTGAAATGAATGTGAAGAACTGAGACGTGAATCAGTTGTTGCGGGACCCTCGGGAGTTGAACTGGCCATATGCGAAGTCTGCAGAACACCGTGGAACAGCTACACACGCACACACACACACACACACACACACACACACACATTGACATCACTTCACTTCATCGTGCTGCCCCCTCCTCCACACACACACACACACACACACTGACATCACTTCATTGGGTCCTCCCCCCCCCCCCCCCACACACACACACACTGTGACCTCCCCCCTCCGAAGTTAAACTTGCCATTTCCGAAGTCTGCAGAACACCGTGAACACACACACACACACACACACACACACACACACACACACACACACACACACACACACACACACCCTCCCCCCCCCCAACCCACCCACCCCAACTGTGTCTGCTTGAACTTCAGCCTAGCAAAAACCCTGGCTTGTGTTAGGGACCGAGCGAGGAACAATAGACTGAAACGGAATGGTAAGGGCAACAATTCTCAGACACCATCCCCCCTCCCCAGGGGGCAGCACTGGTCTGTGTCATTGTCTGCGTGGTACGAAGCTTCCCCCTTGTGGATGGAAACGAAGAATCAGCATTTATTGATCGTCTGTCCTGTCGCATTAGGAGGCATAAGGACCAGACAATAGCTTCATGAACGTGTCGTTTTGTTTGATTAGCCGAACTGTAGTGGTTTGTTGTTTTTGTTTTTTTTTTCGCCCCACAGGACCAGCCGCATAAACGCTAATACAGACAAATGCTATACGTTCCACAGCCGTTACGGATGTCCAAGTAACGCTCAGCTGGTATGGTTCGCCCGTTAGGGGGTGCAAATGTACAAATGTATACCAGTCAATTCCGTCGATATTTCGCATAAAGTAAAGTCGTAGAACGAAGTCAGTGGCCACGTGACTTTTCACCTCGCCAGACCCCGGAGTACATTTGCACCCTCCCGCGTGGCGGGGATACAGTCGCTCCCGTTAGTGGACGACTGGAGTTTATTTACCCCTCCTGCGCATGACTGGTATGCATTGACACCCCCTAACGAGCGAATTATACCATCTGAGCCCAAGTAAACGCTTTCATTTCTTTTTTTTTAATATAGTGCTGTCATTGACACCGTAGATATGCATCAGAAATCGAAAAAGAAAGCACACCTGCCAAAGACTAGTGTGTAGAGTAATTTTTAACTTTTTTTCACTACTTTATTGTCCCTATCGGGAAATTCAGGCTGCTTCCCCTGGAGGGATTGCGTCGCCGAGGTGCAGCGCCACCCAATACCTATATTTTTTCTTTCTTTTTCTTTTTTTTCAATTTTAAACAATTCTAATCTTCGCTTAATTTGCAATGCAGACATGAACATTCTATCCCCTACTTTTCGGTCGTCTGTTAGTTTCTCGTTTCGGCTGCGCATGAATCTAAATAGTCCATACGCCAGATTCATCTTTCACTGACGTTTTCACTATTACCACGAAACAACATCAAACAACTGCATATTGTCATGTTTTGCTTTGCAATTAGCGAGCAAACGTTTTGTTCTATATTTAGGGGAATTGTTAGTACATGCCCCGGAAGCTGTTTGTGGGCTGTAGCCTGTACTTGAGGGCATAAGGACAGACAATAGCTTTATGATCATGTTCCCTTGTTTGATTAGCCGAGTAGTCGTGTTTTTCTGCCCCGCAGGACAAACCAGATAAACTCTAGATTACCCGTTCTCGAAAACGACATCAAAACCATTTCTGTCGTATTTTCGTATACAGAACATTTATTTTCCCTTGCCGTTGGAGAAAGCGCATTGTATATTATACCTCTCGGCCGAACATTTGCGCAGCTGTAGTTTCGCTTTTGTGCGTATCATCTACATAGGTTTTATCCAGATTCTGCGAGAAGTATATTTACTCTGCCTGCAATAACGGACGGGCATAAATGGCATAGAAGCATCGCGGTTGATGCGATAATGATAATTGGCACCCTCTGACATTATGACGGATGGAAAATTATGACCACTTCCTGTGTGTCGACACTGAAAGGCCTTATGCAAGCAACAAATTATGACAAGTTTTTATCTGATGTTCTGGGTGGAGTAACACGTTTGTATCGGAGAAACGGGGAATAGTGATAGGGCATTACCATGCGCTGGTAAAACGATAGGACTTCTATGGAAAGGCATTAAACGTTGTTGTCGTCGTTGTTGTTGTTGATGATGGCGTTGAGGACGTCATTGTTGTAGTAGTGATGGTGGTGGTATTTTTTTAACGATCCAACATGTCATTTGAGATTCTGAGTTCAACTCAAACGCGCAAGCAAATAAACGGGTGGGTGGGTGGTTCGGTGGTGTTTATTTATTTATTTATTTTTTACGTCCTTTTCCACCATATACGGGTAATATAAAAGACGGGGCAACGATGAAAAAGCCAGCACAAATATTTGGCCCCAGCCAGGATTCGAACTCACGACCCGAACATTGGAAGTCCAACGCTCTACCATTCGGCCACCCCGCCGGCTCCCCGCAAATATACGGCTATCTCACGGCTTCTTCGAACAGTATAATGGAATCACGTTGGTGGATCGGTTGTGCCGTATCGAATCCCATCATCTCATATTCAGACAAAAGGACACTGCATGCGGAAGACGGCTTGGAGCAGAGGTGTGGGTGGTTGGGGCAACGATGAAAAGAATGACGAGTACTACAACATCGTAAGTCGAGATTGTCCATGGTGCTTGGGTCAGCAGGGTACGAACTACCGGAGGTTCGGCTGATATATTGTTGTTGTTGTTGTTGCTTTGTTATAATAGTCGTATAAGTTCACAGTAATGATTTTGACTTACGCTGTTGTTGTCACAGTAGTCTGAATACTTCGACAAAAGCGATTATGACTCACGCCCGTTAATTCTGTCTTGCTAATAAGCACAATATCATTATTTCCCTACAAAAAAAGGAGTGCCAGATGAGCAAGGAGTTGAAAAGTGGCTGTGAACCAGTAAGCTGACTTCACGGTCCTGGCAACGTTTCCTGAGATCGGTTGCCAAAACCCTGCTAGTTTCCCACGTTTGTGTACAACTGCTCCAGTGATCACGGGCCCGGTCGTACCATAGGGAAACGTCAAAAGGATAAAAGCTGTATAAACAAGGCGCCCTCGTATCAGTGAGGTTTTATCCCGTCTTCATCACCTTTTGGCCCATGACCTACACCGGTACAACACGCGTTACCCATCCCACCTTACTTCCTATTTATCTTCGTTATGGCATCAGTGGCTCTTCAGGCTGTTGTCCACTTAGGCCGCTCACAGACTGTGCTTTAGAGTAAGCGTGAAACCTTCGCATAAACATACCTGCTCCGTCAGCTCACAGATGTGTGTGTGTGTGTGTGTGTGTGTGTGTGTGTGTGTGTGTGTGTGTGTGTGTGTGTGTGTGTGTTCCTGTATTGGTTTCTTTCAGTTCTTTTATTTGTTTTAGCTCTTTTTACTAGTTTTAGTTCTTGTACTAGTTTTAGTGCTTTTAATGTTTTTTTGTGTTTTCAGTTTTTGTTTTGTTTTTTTGTTTAGCTCTTTTAAGTTTTTTAGTCCTTTTAGCCCGGTACACGCTTAGAGCTCACTACGAATAAGCTCTTTATAAGTGTTCAGTAGTAGTAGTAGTAGTAGTAGTAGTAGTAGTAGTAGTAGTAGTAGTATTCAAGTATACGGCGAGTGTTAGAGCTGGGTTTGAATGCATGATGAGTTACTGAGCGCTCTGTTTTGTGGGAGAGGGATTGGGGTTGGGGTGGTTGAGGAGATGATAAAGCTGAGTGACCTGAGGGGAACAGGGCTCGTTGTTTTCTGTTTCTTTGTTCGTGGATTTTCCGTCTCTGCCAGCTCTTAACCTGATTATATTTAATGACGTCTGAATAGCTGAGTGCTGTAAATCCTGGCGAGTGTTGGCACCTAAGCTAACTTTAAACCACGACAAGTGCTTCAAAATACTGCAAAACTGTTCTTGAGGTCTATTCACTTTCATCTGCATGAAAATGTCCTTATATGAAATTAACAGAACACAATCACAGTAGTATACCAAACGTGTTATTCAACTTGCTCCCAAGTTAGGAACAACTTTACACACACACACACACACACACACACACACTTGCGGTGCCCTGACAGCCTGTAACCGACAGGCGTCAACTGTACGCTTAGAGATGTGACGCGGCGAAAGTCCTTCAAGTGATGGGGACATGAATCTGTCGTCAATCGTGAAAGGTCCAGGTTATGGGACGGAATAGAGATTTAGTCCAGTCCATTAGCTTCCAACGCCCCATTTTGTCGTGGCCCACGCTGGCCATTCAGCACGACTAGCCAGGGCGACGGAATCGATTGATCGCGATGGCTCAATATCGTCGCCTAAATGGGGGACGCCAGAGACACGGAGTTGACCTTGAGTCTTGGTGCCGCGATAGTGGTCATTGAGCGCCATTGCACTATCGGAAAACGGATATGTTGGGATGTAATCCGACCCCAGGCTAGAGACGGCCGCATGTTTGACGTGTCCATCGCGAGAGAGGGACGCGGGATGTTTCATGTGCAAATAATCAGCACAGCGGGACGCTTGCTTTGGAATTCGTACTCATTTCAATGGAACTAAAGGAATGGAATGAAACTATAATTGAGGTTACCCAACACAGTTTCTGTCTGTGCAATCAGTTATTACTTTCCATTCTATAAGTGCTTACCCTTCCATCAACATGAAGGTCTTGGTGTCATTATTACAGAAGGACGCTCGTTCCCGTGATGCTACAGCCAATACTTTTTGCCGCGCACACTGTCTACAGCTCTCGGTGTCTTTCATTTGGCGACCGTTGCCCAGGATTCGTTGTAGACTGAGAAACTCGAACATCATTCCCTGCTGTACGATGCTGGCCTTCAAGATGCCTGTAAGTGACTGACACTTACACCTATGAAGCCTAAGTGCTTAGAAAGAACACTCTCGGTGCTTATCAAACCCATTCAGTTACCCAGTGACGCGGGCAGGTATCTCACGGAGCTCATCTTTCTCCACGCTGTATCAGGCAGCTTCCGGACAAAGAAGCCATTCGTGCTTTACAAACGGCGTCCACTGGCACTCTACCTTGCAACTGCACTAACCGTCAAGGCCAAGTCATCCCATGCCGCCAGTATAGTCTTCTAGTCTGCCTAATCCCTCCTGTGAACGGAACTTCCCGCCTTCTGGCTATTCGCAGCTCTCGTCCCCGATGATCAGCCTGATCTTGACATTTTACGGCGCTGTGCTGAAAGCGTCTTTGATGGGATGACCTTTGAGGCGACTGCGGGAGCGCGAGATGGCGAGACAAACCAGCACCAGATGCAGGGAATGGACCGCCAGGCGCTGTGAAAGTGGACGGGTAGTTACAGGAGAAAATACAAAACACCGGCGGTAGTCAATCATTCTATACTTCCTGCCTTTGCACGTTACCGGACTAATTACTGGAGAGAGAAAAAAAATGGGGTAGTCTGGTGTGTACTCCCTGTCTTTGTATGCTCGGGGGGGGGGGGGGACGGCGAACCAGACAGCTCGCTAGCCCAGACGCAAACTCTGGGAATAAAGAAATATTTTTATTTATTTATCATCATCATCATCATCAGTACCCCGATGCATTGTTCGTGTGTATCAGAAGTTAAAAAAAAAACCTGACGTCCATTTCGAGTCATTTCGTGTCTTTCAAATGGAGGTTTATTGTCATATGACTATGATTAACTGCTTTTGTGATCAAAGAGTGCCAGTGTCCGGTAGGTGTGTGTGTGTGTGTGTGTGTGTGTGTGTGTGTGTGTGTGTGTGTGTGTGTGTGTGTGTGTGTGTGTGTGTGTGCCGGTTCGGACGTGTTGTGCACGTGTGAAATTTGAGAAGCAAGCTAAACTCTGTTTACTGGAAGCTAAAGAAATTATCTTAAATTGACTTGGGTCGATCTTGCGTGCGTTGCATATTGAAATCAATCCTCATTTCCTGCGACTCAAACTGGCATGTAATTCGTACCAGAGAACGCACTCCGGAGGCAGCGTGGTGTACACTTCAGTCACCAACTTACGCGTATTCGCTCTACCCCTGAAATGTGTTAATTACCCCTCATGTGGTTAGAGTTAAGAGCTGTCGGGTGGTCCATACTTTTCGCACTCATTTTTTTAGCTGCGCGAAGTCAAAACAAGTTTACTGCCTATTAGTGAGTGCACTCATTTTCTCGGTGTTCTTTTCCTTGTGCGGCCGTAACAAATGAAGTTACTGACTCACGCTGAAAGATGTTTTCATTTTGGTGGTTGGTTTCAGATGGCAACTCCCTGTTTGTCAGCAACGGAACGGACGTACTGAGGTTCGACCGGGAGACCAAGCTCTACGAGTCTTTGTTCCATCAGGTAAATATGACACCATTCGCAATTCCTGCCAGAATGAGAAAGTCTACACCTAATTAAAACTCTTTCCTGCCTCTTCACTCTCCCTCCCCTCCGCCCACCGTCATGGTCTCCTGTTCAGTCTAGGGTGGTTTATTGAACCTGGGTGGGAAAAGCGTCATTTTGTGTGTACTGATGTGTGTGTGTGTGTGTGTGTGTGTGTGTGTGTGTGTGTGTGTGTGTGTGAGAGAGAGAGAGAGAGAGAGAGAGAGAGAGAGAGAGTAATTTTCAGTCTGCCGTTGCTACAACAACAACAACAATAAAGTAAATAAATAAAAAAGACTACACAAGGCAAAAATGAAAGGAAATACAAGAAAAGAAACACATTATAAAGAATTACTCTCTCTCTCTCTCTCTCTCTCTCTCTCTCTCTCACCCGTGTGTGGTGGAAAAGTACGTTAAACCCCGAAACACCCACCCCACCCACCCTCTCTCTCTCTCTCTCTCTCTCATACACACACACACACACACACATACACACACACACACACACACACGCACACACGCACACACACACACACACACACACACACACTGATACACGCTCTCTCTCTCTCTCTCTCTCTCTCTCACACACACACACACACACACACACACACACACACACACACACACGAGAGAGAGAGAGAGAGAGAGCTGTACACCGACCCGTACAGAAATTGCCTGTAGCTGCTAATTGGTTCCACTTAACTACCGGGTTCAACAATAACATACCGTTTGGCATGCGTGCTTCCTCTACACGGCCTTACAACGTTAGCACAGGTTTTGCATTCTGCGGCTAATGCCGAGCAGAGAGCAGACAGTTGGCAGACATAACTCGCGGTTGAACCTGACAGTGGAGATACGTAACATTAGTCTGGTATATATGCGCTGGGAGTGTGTGTTTGTTGTGTTGTGTGGTTTAGTGTTTTGGTGCGTGTTTCGAAATGACTTTCCGTGACACGGGCAAAGCGACTCGCTTCTGGACAAAAAGCTCCCCGCAAGGTGTGTGTGTGTGTGTGTGTGTGTGTGTGTGTGTGCGCTTTTTGCTTTTCATTTCATGGGTGGGGTGAGGGGGGGGGGGTCACCTTAAAGGAAGCAGAGAGCGACGTCGTCCCGAGCAGTTCAGTGTTTCCAATGTGTCAAAAATACAACAAAAACAAACAAACAAACAAAAAAGAAATACAGGAAGGGTAATTTGAGCAGCACCTGTCATTGCCCGCAGCATTGTTCAGTTTTCACAGAGAGAAAGTAATCACAAAACAGGCTAGAATTTCCAGACACTGTCGGGCAGTGCGACCTCCGTCCCCTTTGTCAGTTCTAGACTTCAACACACACACACACACACACACACACACACACACACACACACACACACACACAGGGCAAAAATATTAAACGGAATACACGATCGGCGCTTTGACAGCGGAGGTAACAGAGACAACGTGAAGGTAACCTAAAACCATAGCAATCAGTCCTTTGTGACTGCCAGCCACCCGCGCCCCTTGACGATCAGAATTAACACTGCCAGAGAATTAGGTCAGTGTCAAGGACGTATCACGTGACATCACAGAAGATCCTTTGTCCCCAGGATCTCTCTTTTATTCTGTCCCTCCGAGCCCGTCTCACGATGAAGAGGTCGAGTTACCGCCATCTGGATCAAAAGGGCCTAAGTGCGGATGAAATCCATAGCACATAGAACTTTTTTTTTCAGAACACCGCGATGAAGAGAGATACTGTAGTGTCGATATAAAGAGCCTAAGCGCATGTCAAAACTCATGGCCCTTACAGCCTTTTTTTCCAGAAAACAGTGAAGGGTGTCTGACGCTGAAGAGGACCATCGCCATTTCGAAAGAGTGGCATTTAGCCCTTTTCAAGGAGACAGCAGAAGGTTCTGACCCTGACGATGAGTACTTTCATCTCGATAAAAAAGAGCCTAGTGCCTTTTCTTCAGAAGACCACGGAGGGTGTCTGACGCTGAAGAGAGATAGATTTTTTTGGGTATAAAAACGGCCTAAGCGCCTATCAAAATCCATGGCGCTAAAGCCCTTTCTGCAGATGCCGATACGGAGGGTGTCGGTCCCTGCAGCTGGCCGTCTCACGGTCACAGAGTTATCGATTGAGTTGGTCGTTGACAGTCTCGTCACGCACGTTTGTGATCCCCCTTGCCCAGTCCAACTCTGTGTGAATTAAACGTTTGGTGTGCGAAGCTGACAGTGGCCTTGATAACGTGAGCTAACATTGGCGTAGTGGTAATGCCGGAGGCAGCGCTGCTGACTCATCTGTCTTGGGCTGCCAGCTGGCATTAGGACGCTCCAGGTTTTTATCAAGAGCTGTTAAATTAAATAAATGTTAATGTGCATCCCCCGTCCGTGTCTGATCAGAGCAGTCTACCTCAGAACGGAAACGGAAACTAAACTAAATCAAATACTAGTACTACTCCTACTAATCGCATTACTATAGGCGCTTTATCCCAGATATTTGGCTCAAAGCGCCGCGAGCGAAACCCAGCACGCACGCTCGCTCACGTGAATCACACGCATTCTCTCACACATTGGACATGAACACATTACAATCATGTGGTGAGAAGGACCAGCTCAGCATCTTTTTTATTCGCTCACGTGAATCACACGCATTCTCTCACACATTGGACATGAACACATTACAATCATGTGGTGAGAAGGACCAGCTCAGCATCTTTTTTAAACATTTATTTATTTCATTTTATTTTTTATTTTATTTTATTTTTTATTTATTTATTTATTTATTTATTTTTTTTTTGGGGGGGGGGGGGGAGGGAACTCCCGACGGTGCCACATACAAGAAAGAAAAATTCGTCGCCCCGAGGGGGACACGAACCTGACCTCTCGCATTGGCGCCAAAGTCTGAACCACTAGACCACCGACCTCCCCGAAATCAAAACGGGGATGCCGGGGTGGTCGAATGGTAGAGCGTTGGACTTCTAATGCTCGGGTCATGAGTTCGATCCCGGCTGGGGCCAAATATTTGTCCTGGCTTTTTCATCGTTGCCCCGTCTTTGATATCACCCTATGTGGTGGAAAAGGACGTTAGACCCCCAAACACCCACCCACCCGAAATCAAAACAAAACAAAACAACTGTGAGGATTCCTTTGCTGGGCACTCTGCTAGAGCTAGTTTAGTTCGAGGTTAGATTTTAACCCGGGGCTAAAATCTCTAACCTCGACTTTTACATGCGGGCCCTGGTTTTACACAAACCAGGCTAGCACCATGTCGCCGTCTTCAACGTTTCGAGTACCTCTGCACTGGAAGGGTTTTGTGCTATTGCTAGCGGTCTCTTTGCCTCTCCTCGCGTCTACATCAGTCCCCAAGTCCTGGTCCAGAAACAGTTTCTTTTAGAGGACACTCGTTTTTGTCGTGATAATTTACACCGTGTGTGTGTGTGTGTGTGTGTGTGTGTGTGTGTGTGTGTGTGCAGCATGGCGGCCGTATAGTGGGGCTGGCGGCGGACGTGGACGACGGGATCCTGTTCTGGTCGGACATCAGCGAACAGTACCGCGCCATCTACAAGTCATGGACAGACGGCTCCAGCATCCAGATCATCATCACAGGTAGGTGTCACACACGTAGCCTACGTCACGATCACTCGTAACGTAGAAACACGTACTATGATTGTGATGCCTCTCAGTTCCGTCTCTCTTTGTGTCTGTCTGCCTACCACCGAATTTTTGTCCCTTTTTTATGGAAGTCTGCACGAAATTAGATCTCGATTGAATGAAGTGTCACAATCGGGTTGCAACCTTCAGCGGATAAGGTCGGGGGAAGGGGGGAGGGGGGGGGGGGGGCAGGGGGCGGTTTGAGTTTAGGGGCGGATGGAAGGGGAGGGTTGGTGGGGCATGGTTGGGAGGAGGGTGTGCGTGACTGTGATAATTATCTGCTTTCAACCAAATTTGGCTTTTGTGCGAAGCGGATAAGAAGGCCTTGATAAGATGGAGTGTTATCAAGCATCGGCTTGCTACATGTACCTTCAAGGCCAAGGTCATCGCTGCGTGTGTGTGTGTGTGTGTGTGTGTGTGTGTGTGTGTGTGTGTGTGTGTGTGTGTTTTGGTGGTGGGGGAGGGGAAGGGGGGGGGGGGCGTGGGAAGTGGTTTTGTAAAAGCGTGCCATGTGTAGCGGGTCGAGTAGCTACTTTCGTTTTGTTGTTGTTGTTGTTGTTGCTAAATTTCGTTTGTTGATGTTACCGTTGTTGGATTCTCTCTCTCTCTCTCTCTTTTAACGAAAGATCCCCCCCTCCCCCTCGTATGACCCTAGTCGCGGCAGTCTTTATCTGCAAAAGTCAGTCTGTCAGTCACCAAGCTTGTTGCACCCTGAACGTAGTAATACTCAACCTGTCAGAACCAGTGTCTGCAGAATCAGTTCGTGGGCTTCTGAAATCCTACTCATCTCTTTTCAAAACACCTCAGCTGTTTTCAGAAAACCCTCTTCCCCTTGGCTTTACTTGCCAGTCCGTTCCAGACGGTTGCTGCCCTCCCAAAGGTCACAATCAGTTTAAAGCAGCAGTTATCTTGTTTGTAATCGCTCCGCCCAGAACTCAGGCGTGTTGTGTGTTGATTTGATGGGCGCTGAAGACAAGCAAGGTCATTCGTCACCCACGACCCATCTCGTTACCTGGAGCTGGAGCTGAGGGGAACACGGCACGGCATGGCACGGCACGGCTGGTTCGCATTTCTGGCAGCGTGTCCGAGTCTGGAAAGATACAGCGGGGTTCAGGCTTACCTGAGATTGATATTCCCTTGGGGTGGGGTGGGGGGGATTGCGGGGACTGCAGACCGTCAAGGTTTTAGATGGCAGGTAGGGGCAGTCGGGAATCCAGGTATATACCGTTATTTCGTTTACCGTTTTAAAGAAGGAAAAAGAAAACGATAAAACAGTAAACAAACTGTTTTCCGTTTTCCTATATTAAATGTTGAAAACAGTAAACGGTATAATTATGATCCGCTCTCGCATTTCCTATCTGTAATGTTGAAAACGGTCATAGGTAAACGAACCGATTCCCTGTTCCTATCTTACTATTTACCGTTTTTCCTTCTTCTGAAAACGGTAAACGAAATAACGATACTTGCCTGGATTGTCGAGGATTCAACGACCTTCGCAATTCATCAGGCGTACGCGGTTGAAACTGATCTAGTAGGCCCGATCCCTGATGTATCCCTGATGTATCCCTCAAAGGGCTTGCAGTTGAGCAGCTGCAGGCAAACCCTTGAGGTTGGATAGGTCAGCGAGGGAGTACTGTTGTTGTTGTTGTTCTTTGTAGTTGTTTGTTGCTGTTGTGGTAGCAGGGTCCTGGTACGGAGTGCATAATGTACACGATATAAAATGCAAAACTTCTGTTTTGATCCTTGGAAAGTAATTCAGAGGGTCTGCTTCGTACATAAAATAACACTTAAGCACGGTTGAGTAGTTCTAGGCGTAGTTTCATCATTTCTTCGTGGATTTTGAACGCGTCATGGTATAAAACAGACGCGTGTCACAGATGAATCTTCTTGATCGTTTTGAATTATGCATATTTAGGGTAGGGGTAGGAAAAGGGAGGCATGCACCTGCAGCCGATGAGAAGATTCTTTTATTTCTAACCGCAGGGCTGCTTGTGTTGGGTTTGCCACTTTTTTTTGTTCACAGATATTATCGCCCCAGTCCGTTTTCGTTTCTGAGATGGACGATCTGATAGCAGTTTCCACAGACGTCTGTCTCTCAAGATCCTCTCAGTGTCCTAAGGACCGCTATATATCCGCTGCGTTATCTGTGACGTAAAGTGGCAATTGAAACTTTGGCACCTTGGCTCAGAGACCACTACACGTATACGCGGCAGATAGCCGTGATGAATCGCCCAAGCCACGATTACTGAGCGCACTCGATTGGTGCCATAGAAACCTTAAACGCGGCTAGTCTTCACCGCATTTTTAATATAACAGTTGCGCTTTTAAATACGCTTGCACTTGCTCTAAAAAGTCTGTGCTTTGGAAAATTCGAAAATAAATGCAATTCCAAAATTCCGAAAGTTAAATTGCTGAGCCGACCCTTTGCAACACTGACGTGATCAGCCGTTATTGTGTTCATGTCGAGTGTGTGAGAGAATGCGTGTGATTCACGTGAGCGTGCGTGTTGGGTTTAGCTCGCGGCGCTTTGAACCAGATATCTGGGTTCAGCAAAGCGCCTATATCAATGCGATTATTATTATTATTATTATCAACTAAATTCTAGGGGAGCCGGGGTGGCTGAATGGTAGAGCGTTGGACTTCCAGTTCTCGGGTCCTGAGTTCGTATCCCGGCTGGTGCCAAATATTTGTGCTGGCTTTTTCATGGTTGCCCCGTCTTTGATATCACCCGTTTGTGGTGGAAAGGGACGTTAAACCCCCAAACACCCACCACCCAACTAAATTCTACATAGAGCTCTATTTGCTGTACACTGGCGTCTGCCATCTGTGAGACTGACTGCAGACGGCTTCCGTAGACTAAGTACTCAGTCCAAAGTGCTAAAACTTCTAAAAACAGACGACTGTCCCCCCAGCAAAATGTGTGTGCATGTGTTTGTACTCCACCAAAATGCCTGGAAAAGTTCACAGACGACTGTCCCTGTACGCATGCACCCCATGCTAGTCGCAGTCATGATGACGTACGGCAAATTGCAATCGACTAGAGCTCCAATCGAGAGCACTTGCTGATAACGACAGGGAGACCAGCATCCCAGCACCCTTTTAGAGGCGATTAGCAGAACACTTTTGAAACATACGTGTATGATATTTCTATATTCATGACCCCCCCTGAGCAGATACGAGAGATATTAAAAAGTCACATTTTACGGAGCCGAACAGGAGTTCTGCTTTTAGCGTCTAGGTCTGTGATTACGCAAACGAAACCTTCAAAACGACAAGCGAATATTTTTGAGTGAAACCAGAGCAGGCGTGATAGGAAAGATACGAAACTGTCATAAATACGAGGTTTAAAATTAACTCACTGCCTACCAAGTATGCTTGGGCTTGTGCACCAGCAGTCTCACAAAACAAAACAAAAAAAAAAAAAAAAATCATAATTAATTTATGTCTGCTGCAGGGGAGCCGGCGGGATAGCCGAATGGTAGAGCGTAGGACTTTCACTGCTCGGGTCGTGAGTTCGCCGGCCGGATTCCCGGCTGGGGCCAAATATTTGTGCTGGCCTTTTTCTCGTGGCCCCGTCTTTGATATCACCAATACGTGGTGGAAAAGGACGTTAAACTCCCAAACTACCCACCCACCCCTATGTCTGCTGCGTGGATTTAAATTTGGCTTAGTGGGAGTGTATGGGTTAATCTTGCCTGATTTTCGCATGAAAAATAGTCAAACTGCGAAAACGTGGGATACTCATTTGCGGTACGAAGTGTGTTCAGTGGCTGTTGACCTACTTTGAAGTCATAATTTAGTTGCTGGAAGCCTCTCAGTTCACTTTAAACCCTGACTGTCATTATCACCACAGGCGCCTGCAACGTACTATCTGTCACGCTTTCCGGCACTAGGAATAGAGTGCCTGTGGAGCGAACCTCTCAGCAGCAATACGTGTGCATGTCAGGTCGGCACTAATCTCCGATTCAAGCTGTGAGTGCAATGTGCTCATGTCCGGTGTGTGAGAGAATGCGTGTGATTCACGTGAGTGTGCGTGTTGTGTATCCAGCTCGTGGTGCTTGAAGGCTAAGCAGTTCGGTAAAGAGCCTACATGGTCCGCACAATTGTTATCATTGATCAGCCTATATTAACGCGATTATTAGCTTACAACCTGCACGGGGGAGCCGGGGTGGTCGAGTGGTAGAGCGTTGGACTTCCAATGCTCGGGTCGTGAGTTCGTATCCCGGCTGGGGCCACCCACCCCATTTCCCCCTAAAATGACAGCATGGACTTACTGTGTTTTGTTGCTACACGACCAAACGACTATCAAATCAATGGCGCTAAGGCTTTCCTCCCCCCCCCCCCCCCCCCAGATGATCGTTGAGAATTACCCTAGCCATGTTTTTCTTACATTCATAGAAAGTCTGTTTTAATCTTTGCCGGTGTATCTTGCGGGACGTATACCCCCAGCGTGAAGTGCTCCGGGTCTAAACAGCTTGCGGCTGAAAGTGCCCCAGGCCGATATAGGTTGAAGCTGGAAGTGCCCCCCCGGCCGATACAGCTTGAGGCTGGAAATGCCCCAGGCCGATACAGCTTGAGGCTGGAAGTGCCCCGGGCCGATACAGCTTGAGACAGAAGTGTCTCGAAGTCAAACAAGCCAGGGAGTTTATCTGGCATATTACACCGGTAAGCAGTAAACTTCATATGTTTTTTTTTTAATTCACACTAAAGTTTAAGTACATGTATGGATGTGTGTAAGAATGTCTGGATGTCACTCTCAACTTTGAGTGGGCCTAAGGCCTGTCAATAAACAATTCTGATTCTGATTCTGATTTTAATTCACACTATAAACGGCATGGTACCCTTTTCCCCTTGAATCAACTCTTAGGAGCCCAAACCAGATCACCTTTTGCTATATATGATACGACCTGCTAAAATGAACACACCCCTGCACATCAGTAGGAGCCACTTCAAGCCACTATTACGCAAAGCGTGGGCCTTCCCCGCTATATATGCCCGAGGCAGCTGCAGATTGCATAGTAGTGGCTTGAACTGTCTCCTAGTGATCTGAGTATTTCAAGTCAATTTTCAATTTTTTTGCGAGCGCTTTTAGGAGTTAATAGTGAGACTTAGTAGGGCTTCGTACGGAGAACTTCGCTGAGCAGCGTAACCCACTTGCATGTAAATTAGGCACCGTACGGGTACCATTAGCTAATCGCAGCGCGTTAGCAGCTCGCGGCCTCTGCCGTGTGAGCCTAATTTACATGTAAATGGGTTACGCTGCTCAACGAAGTCCTCCTTACGAAGTCCTACTAAATCTCACTAATATTATGTGCACCATCGTTTTCTTTGTCCAAACAACTTTCCATTTGTCACTCAGCTCTTCCATATGTCCACAGAAAATTATTCCATTGATTTTTCTTGACGGTGACAGCCGGAGTTTTAACAACAACAAAATAATTACTTCCGCCTCCTTGACATTCAAATTACATAATGCTGTCTCTCTGTGGAGTTCTGGACAAAAGGGAATCACTTCTACGGTGTCTTTTTACATAATCTCGTGTAAGAACTCCGTGATGCTCATGTGTGTGTGTGTGTGTGTGTGTGTGTGTGTGTGTGTGTGTGTGTGTGTGTGTGTGTGTGTGTGGTTGCTGATTTCTTCGCTGTCAGTCTCAGACAACAGGTCATTAGAGAATGAGAGAATATCTGAGAACAATAATTTCCTGGTGATGTTTTTTTTTCCCGGGTAATGTATTTTGGGCTTATGCGACTACACTGACAGCCAGGGGGAGAGAGAGAGAGAGAGAACGATGACAATGACAACGATCTTTATTTACCAACGGTAAACGTTTTGGCGAAAGTGCTAAATTAAGAAAATAGGAGCAAACGAAGGAACTTGGAAATCTAAAAGCTACAACCCGGAATACAATGAAGAAGAGGAAGAAGAAGAAGAAGAAGGGAAGAAGAAAACGACGAAGTGTAGAAACAAGTGACACTCAATGAACACACACACACACACACACACACACACACACACACACACACACACACACACACACACACACACACACGAGGAAAGAGAGAGAGAGAGAGGGGGGGGGGGACGCACATGCTACAACGATGATGAGATTCTCAGTTTACACAGTTTTACAATCCCCTCACGTCTCATCTCTCATCATCAAACGTGCCACCGTGCAACGCAGCAATCTGCGGATCTCTGGCCACGAACTTTGATTTTTGTCGGCCCGTAAATAGCAAAGCAAGCCGAGAGCGCATGCGCCGGGCGGCTAAATCACTTCCTGTACACAGTGACCTGCTGCTGAACGGACTGACGCACGTGCACACGGCACTTTCCCAGCATGCCCCTGGCAGACCTCAAGCGGTGATCTGTGCGCAAAATCAATACCAGGTTTCCGGTGGACTACGTCGGTGCAGGTAAAAAAAAAAAAGAAGAAAAAAAAAACCCTCAAGTAAGCATAAATAATGATAGTGAGCCGGTCATGAGGAAAGAGAGTGTTGTGAAAATTGTACAGCCAAGTACTGTTAATATCACATCCGGGGCCAGCCTGGGTTCGCGATGAAACCGTGTCCCAACAGCAGTCATCCTAGTCTTCACTGACAAGAACTGGAAATTCTCAGTGCCAGTTTGACAATAACAACTATATAAAAAAAAATCAGTAATATAGAACGACCGACCGGCGCATGAAATTTAACCAGCCCCGCGCCTACTTCCCCCCAAAATAAAGAAATAAATAAATAACAAAAAATAAAAAATTAAACTTAAAAATAAAAGTAAAATAGATAAATAAGTAAATAAATAAATATAAAAAAAACGTTTGACGCAAATATCTAGCTGTAATGTTACTTATGATTAAAAATTTTATGATCGAGGAGACTATTTGCATACAGCTGCATTTCAGAAAGAAAACTACACTACGCAAAGAATGCAAGTCTCGTTCTCTTTTAAGACAAAAACCCCTAACTGGTGGTAAAAGTTGGACTTTCAAAAATGTCTTTCTAATTTCGCACACCACACACAAACCGTAGTTCTTCACTTCCAAACAAAAACCGAAGACAAATGGTTCAAAAACATTCCCGACATGCGAACAACAGCTGTGTCAACGCCGTGCACTTTTTAACCAGGTAATACCGACCCCACGAACCAGCTTCGGCCAGAGTAAACACCGCAAGCACAGCTGAAAGTAGCCCTATCGTCGGTTCTCTGGAAGTGGCCGTCATAAACGCCAAATATTTCTGCCCTGCATTTCATTCAGGGGTAGCTCATGGAAGTGTGCGCAGTGGGGTCTTGACACGCACCTGCTGCAGGGTTGATTTAGAGAGGTGGGCGATGCTGTGCTTCACTAGTTTACTGCAGGATCCGTCTTGTATCATCCGGGGGTCGTCCCGTTCAGGGTACACTTGATTTGCCAGTACGCAGGTTCGCCAATTCTTGCATATTGCAAGGGTGGGTGGGTGTTTGGGGGTTTAACGTCCTTTTCCACCACATACGGGTAATATCAAAGACGGGGCAACGATGAAAAAGCCAGCACAAATATTTGTCCCCAGCCGGGATACGAACTCACGACCCGGGCGTTAGAAGTCCAAGCTCTACCATTCGGCCACAGTGGCTTCTCTTAGGGGGAAAGGGGTGATTTCAAGATAAAAGACATGATGACGTAATGGTCTTTTTTCCAAATGACGTCAATGGACTTACTGTGTTCTGTCATTACACGGCAGCCTTTTTCCAGCTGACGGTTCGGCTGTTTAGACAAAGAAAATGATGGGGTACATAAATTAAACTTCAAGGCGGGAAAAGGTAGCACTCCCGTATGAACGCTGAAGACAAGGCGTTGAAGTGTTCACTCTCCCAGCTGCGAAACATGTCTTTCTCCCCGAGACTTTGTTTCTATTCCGTGCCGTGGTGATAAGCAGAGTTTCCATGGTGATGAAAATGACCCCCCTATCTCACCTGTCTTTGAAGAAGGTAAGGAGGAAGTGTGTTCCAGGGGCCCGCTGCTTGCAACAGCAAAAAAGAAAAAAGAAAAAAAAGAGTTAGCTACCTGGGGAGTTTCGGGTTCTTCACAAGTATCGCGCTGTTTGCTCTTTCAGCAGTGGTAGGAAAAACGGTGGTGTTTCACCGAGTTAAAAACACGCACGCATTCTCTCTCTCTCTCTCTCTCTCTCTCACACACACACACACACACACACACACACACACACACACACGCACACACACGTCCGCAGACATGCACAACAAAACAAACAGGCCTGAAGTTGAGGTGGTTTGTTGGGTTGGGTTTTTTTTTTTTTTTGGTGGGGGGGGGGGACGACTGCTGGGGAAATCACTTATCACATTGTTCCTGAAGTCCTGAAGAGTGGACACTGAGGTGGTATTAGGGGTTGTTATTGTTGTTGAGATTGTTCCGGAAGAGTGGTCGCTTCAGTGATTTTAGTCGTTTGTTTCTTTGGGACGACCGTTGATACTGAGGTGGTGTTAGTAGAAAACGTGGATGCCACTAAACACATCAGTTCACAGCTTTACACTTTGACATTTTAAGCCAAGCAGTGCATGCCCTTCCCGGCCCTCAGCACGGGATGTTGTGAGTATCCTGGCAATTTTCGCTTCATCAGCCGCCTTCAGGAGCTATTTACGGGAAATTAGCTGCCCTTTTTGTCTGGTCGTTCAGCCCCCATCTTCACCCGCTCTTTCTCTAGACAGCTTTTCCCAGCGACATGTTTTCTTCTCCCTGCAACAGCGTAATCAGATTTTGAGAAAGGGATACGTTGTTAATGGACGTAAAAAAAGCATTGTCTGGGATCTGGAATCTGCTCCATCTTTACTGATCTGCTCCGAATGGAGTTCGTGTCTGACAAAGCCGTTGCTGGCATGGCATGATTATGTTGAAGACTCTTACGCACGGAACATGGAAGAGAAACGTTCTGGATACGCACAACCTTTTTGGCCTCTGTTTCCAGCTTTTTGATTACGCGGTGTTGGGGGTTGGTTTAGAAGAAATGGTCTCCTCTGGTATAGTGTGGTATCGAGGATACTGATCCGCTGCGCTGTAGGTAAGGTGCTTGATGGTACGCGCTGTGTACCTTGCCGTCAAAAAATGGTATGAGAGCGAATGATAATTACATGGGGAATGGATGGATTCGGGCCGATCGTCGGGGGTTCTCTCCGGGTACTCCGGCTTCCTCCCCCTCTGCTTTGGAAATGTTCAGCCCACCAAGTTTGAAAAATAAATGCATATCTAAATTCCGAAATTTAAATAGCTGAGCTGACCCTTCGCACCACGTGATTGTAATGCGTTTATGTCCTGTGTGTGAGAGAATGCGTGTGATTCACGTGAGCGTGCGTGTTGGGTTTAGCTCGCGGCGCTTTGAGCCAAAATATTTGGGATAAAGCGCCTATATTAATGCGATTATTATTATTATTATTATTATGGATGGGTGTTTGGGAGTTTAACCCACCACGTATGGGTGATATCAAAGGCGGGGCAGCGAGAAAAAGGCCAGCAGAAATATTTGGCCCCAGCCGGGATTCGAACTTACGGCCCGAGCATTGTAGTTTCAGTGATATCCTACAGAAATTTAGAGCAACAGCTTCTTGACTTGACTTGACTAGTACATACGGGTCCTGATTACTAGGAGCCACTTCAAGGCACTATCATGCAGTGCCTAACGGGGAAGGCCCAGTCTTTGCATAATAGTGGCGGCCGCTACTGGATCCTACTGGTGTGCAGTGGATTGTTCTTTTTAACAAGTCTTAGCGTAAAGCGGGGCCGAGCTCGGGCTGTTCAGAGTTATATGCTTCGCTTATCATCAACGTTATTCCGTTGTTTTCTTTGTGCAGACGTGATGGAGTGTAACGGGCTGTCCGTGGACTGGATCTCCAACCACATTTACTGGACCGACGCCGGCCGTCTGACAGTGGAAATAGCCAACTATGACGGCAGTGGACGGCGTATTCTGATTGGCTACAATCTGCAGATACCACGTGGGATCATTGTGGATCCGGTGTTTGGGTGAGTTCACGGTGTGGTGTTGAATGTTGTCGGACATTGGGCACTTTTTATAATGTTTTGCTCTGTGTGTCTGTGTGTCTGTGTGTGTGTGTGTCTCTCTCTCTCTCTTGGGGAACCGGGATAGCCGAATGGTAGAGCGTTGGACTCTCAGTGCTCGGGAAGTGAGTTCAAATCTCGGCTGGGGCCAAATATTTGTGCTGGCCTTTTTCTCGTTGCCCCGTCTTTGATATCACCCTTACGTGGTGGAAAAGGACGTTCTAAATTCCTAAACACCCACCCACCCTCTCTGTCTCTGTCTCTCTGTCTCTGTCTCTCTCTCTCTCTCTGTAAATCTGTGTGTGTGTGTGTGTGTGTGTGTGTGTGTGTGTGTGTGTGTGTGTGTGTGTGTGTGTGTGTGAGAGAGAGAGAGAGAGAGAGAAGAGAGAGAGAAGAGAGAGAGAGAGAGCAACCGGTTTGTTTATTACATACTCAGCTAAGGCCATCGTCACTCTATAGGCAATTTCTTTCGCTGGCTTGCGTTTCATGTATCTTTTACCTTTTCTTCCTATACTGCAACGGGTTTCGTTGGATGTGTGTACATGAATTCGCCAGAACTGCAGGTTTACCGTTTTCTGTTAAGTACAGGAACGGTCGCGATAACATGTCTGAAGGTTACGCATGTCAGACGGACAGACAGTTTATGATCCTCTGGGTCTAGCTATTAAGCTGTATTTCTGTGTGCGGTAGGAGACTTGAACGTTCAGCCAGCTCCCGTCTTCGGGTCATTTGTATGGTTCTGCATTGGTGAACCATACCATAAACATCAGCAACTGCTGGCGTCGGAATGTCTCCATCTCGGACACCCTCTCTGATGCACAAGAGACGATCGATACGGTTGAGAAATGTGTAGAGTACCCCGCGCATGTTGATCTAGTGGCCGTCTATGTTTCCTTGCCTGGCCTTTTTAATTTAAAAAAAAAACTACAGATATACGTACGTTTACCTCAAGTGGAATGTATTTTGAAAACAATAGACTTTAGCGTACGTCACTGTAGCGTAGAATCATCCAGCTATTAGTGAACTGTAGAAGTTCCCACAAACTGCCTTTCTTCTCGTTTCAATCCGTTTCGTTCACTGAATGGTTTGTAAATGGTCTGAAATGTTTGGTTTTCTACCAACGAGAGAGATAATAGTGATTATTACTATTATTATCGTCGTCGTCGTCGTCGTCGTTGTCATCATCATCATTCCGTTTCGCCCGCAAATTTTGTCGAAATGAGAACTGTTCTTCTTAAAGTTCATCATCATCATCATCATCATTCCGTTTCGCTCGCAAATCTTGTCGAAATGAGAACGGTTCTTCTTAAAAGTTCGCTATTTTCCTGATGGAAGATCTCCTCCCACCCATCACTAGATCTTCGTCAGGGTTCATGTTTTCCCCCCGCTGTGATCATAATTAACACCAGACAAGAACTTTGCCCTCCCGTTGAGAAACACGGCTCCTGGTTTGGATCCGAGTGATAAGGATGCGCTGATGAAACAAACATACGCTTGTTGGTCGAGGGCAGTGCCTTTTCGTGAATATACATAGGGCAGAGATAATAATCACTGTACTGCTTAGTCTGGTAGAACTGTGAGTGCTCTATGTGTGCGCGAGCGCAGAGACAGTAGATCGCTACAGTCTTTCTTGTACGGTCCAGTGCGTGACTTCAGTCAATGATCCGGGGAGCCGGGTGGAGCGAATGTTAGAGCGTTAGACTTTCAATGCTTGGGTCGTGAGTTCGAATCCCGACTGGCCAAATATTTGTGCTGGCCTTTTTCTCGTTGCCCCGTCTTTGATATCACCCTTACGTGTAGTGGTGCAAAAGTGCGTGAAGCTCCTAAAGACCCCACCTACACCCACCCACCCACCTTCAGTCAGTGATCCTAACTTGCACTACTGTGGAAGTGCCAGAAATGTCGCAATTATAATAATAATAATAATAATCGCATTAATATAGGCGCTCTATCCCAAATATTTTGGCTCAAAGCGCCGCGAGCTAAACCCAACACGCACGCTCACGTGAATCACACGCATTCTCTCACACACAACACATAAACGTATTACAATCACGTGGTGCGAAGGGTCAGCTCAGATATTTAAATTTCGGAATTTAGATATGCATTTATTTTTCAAACTTGGTGGGCTGAACATTTCCAAAGCAGAGGGGGAGGAAGCCGGAGTACCCGGAGAGAACCCCCGACGATCGGCCCGAATGAACGGTGCCACATACGAGAAGGAAAAATTCTTTGCCCCGAGTGGGGCTCGAACCCCTGACCTCTCGCATTGGTGACAGGTCTCTTAACCACTAGACCACCGACCGCCCCGATTTATCGCGATTTTGAACTACAATCCCCACCGTAACCACTAGTCATGTTTTCCTTGGGTTAAGCAGAGCTACAGTCGTCATCTGGAAAACAAAATGCTGGAGTGATATATTACGAAGATTAGCAGCTGTACTTCATTTTGAATCCTACATTTTGATTACTGTCATTTTCCTTTTTCATTTTCTCTCCCCCGCCACCCTCCTTCTCCCGTCATGGGGACCCTATCTAATATCTTATCTGCAAACAGTCTGGTTTTCGTACGTCATATACCTAACAAAATAATCACTTTCCTTGGTTTATCGTATGCTGTAACTGTGCGTCTTCAAAGGCGGTGATTTACACGATGGTGTAAAACAGGGTTTATGCCAAGGAAAACAGCAGCATAATCTTGTTCTGTACGTGGAGCGGAAAATGTCGATTTTTGCGGCGGATCTAATGGAGGAAAAAAGCAGCGTTTGCCTAATCCACACGAGTTCTAGAATTTTCCCCAGCGATGGTCAGAACTGCCTGATCGATAATCAGGATACTGCGGTTTTGTATTTGTCCATAATTATGGGTTATGTGGTTAATTTTTTTAATTGGTCAGTTGTTCCTGCGAGTTTTGACGTTTACTTTGATGATTGGCCAGTTCTACTTACAAATTCTGGGGTTTGTTTTGGAACTTCTAGTTGTGCATAATGGATTTACGCGGTTTGTTTTCTGATTAACTTCTTCTAAAAATTTTGGGGTTTCTTTTCTGATGGGCAAGGTGTCTTTAATAGCTTTGAGGTTTCTGATTGAATAGTTCTGGGTAAGAGGTGTATAGGGTCTGTTTTGTGATGGACAGGTTTTTCCTTCACGTGTTCCCACTTGTTTGAAGCTTCAGAGTGAGAGTGCAGTGTCTGAGCAGGAGGCTAAACATAGTCGAATCTTCCACCCTGTGTCACACCATGTGTTTCTAGAGCAACGGAGCTCTAATGGGATGATGCCTGCATCCCCAGCCTCTCACGCAAACAGTATTACAGGTTTGATAAGGAAGTGTCAGGGGGGAGAAAAGGTTCCAACCACCACCTCACCTGACGGGCTAGCAAAACACAGCACCACCGCCGTCAAAGCTCATCTCTTGACGCTTGATTCGCGTGAATCCTGAAAATTGAATTGGACCTGAGTCAATAATTGATTTACGGAGACTGGCGGACCCCCTTCCTGATGGTATTAACACCCGCTGGCGCGGTGAATAAATACTTATAACAGGATTTTTACCGCGTTCTTTGAGGGAGGCTCTTTCAGGGTGGCGATTTATCATCCCTGTTGTGAAACTTGATGTCGTTATGATGTGGTGTCTTTTTGTGGGACACGGAGGGATTGCTTGAGGGAGTGCTGGAAGAACGGAGAGAAAACGTCTTTAGAAATTTTTGTTGTTGATTTTTTCGGGTTTAGGGACAGATGTTTTCACATTGAATTAGGTCTCAACTTTGAGCTGTTAACGTTGTTGTAATACTTTTAGTGTTGATATCAAGAAGGAAACCTGGAACGTACGCTCAAAGGTGTGTGTGTGTGTGTGTGTGTGTGTGTGTGTGTGTGTGTGTGTGTGTGTGTGTGTGTGTGCCAGCCACACATTTAGCATGTTGAAATGGGAAGGTCAAGAGAATGCACAGGCATGCACTCGATAACGGGACTATTCCGTTTCTGGTACTGAGCGACACAAATGGACAGATGATTCGACAAGTTTGGAAAACTGGAAGAAGCCGACAGTAAGAACGGGCGAGGAGGAAGACGGAAGAGGGGATGGAGGGGGGGGGGAGGCGTCTGACTACGCAGTCTACCCATTCAGTCTGACTACCCAGCCAAACACTTTCCCAGTCTTTTACCTCTTCTCCCCACTCAGCATCTCCTCTCGTCCTCTCTCTAACAAATTCCCCCCTCTCCAAAAAGAGCACAACGATAAACTATTACCAGTACGATCGATAACGTAGTAACAGACTAGACCCAAGCTGTAGACAACCCTCTTACTTATACACCATCCCAACTTGCGGGCCAGCTCGAGCATCAGACAGACGTGGGTTCCCTGCTAGAACTTCGTATCTCTCTACTTTCTATCTGTATCGATACGAAGTTCTAGCAGGGAACCCTCGCCAGTGATTTTTATTATTTAATTTATTCGATTCTATACTACCTAGCTGTGTCCGCTACTTGATATTGGCGTCCTCTCCCCAATTTTGTTTTTCGTCTCAGAACTTTATGGATTTCCCTCATGGGTCCTGATGTTTGGCTGCTAGTCCTGATGTAATTGTCTACTGCCTATTGATCGTCTGGGATTTATGTGCCAGTGGACCAGTCTCCGGCAATCGGATTGGTTTCAGTTTAGGCTGCTATTGGCATCGGCGTCAGTTACAGTGGTCTCATCACGGCCAAGCTTGATGCATGGGCAGCGAAGTGTCAGCCCATGCTGTCTGGTGGTGCTAAATTATTTGCAAATTTCTCCATCGGATGCAGTTTGTGGAATATATTTTCTCCAGGGATGCTCTGTCGCTGCCGTTTTAAGCGCGTTAGAGCCCTTTTTCTAAAATTCAGTAACTGCTACAGAAATCATCATTATTATTTTACTCTAGGGATCGAAAAAAACAAAAAAAAAAACCGTTTTATTGAATCCATAATTTTGTCTTTAATACTTTAATCAAGTTTAGGTTGTTCATTTTGTCGCTAATTAGTCTTTCTTTCTTTCAAACCTTTCTCTCACAATCTTGTGCTGGTTCGCCTATCATGAAGTCGACAAGGATTATGCTCGTTAACAAATTGGAAGATGATTGTGTTTAGTGTTTGGATGCTTCAACGATACAAACTACATAAAGAGTACAAAGTACAGTATCCATCCAGATCTCCCCTCCCTTTGTATGGTTTGATTCATTGGAAAGGGGAAAGGGGGGGGGGTGTTTAATGCGATTGCGTCCATACAGCAACCAGATAAGACAAAGAAACAAACAAGTAAAACAACCGTCTAGACTCATGTCAAGTATGGTAATTAATTAACTTCTCCGTGCAGTCTTCTGTTAACTTGCTGCAGATAAGTTTGTTCACAAGAAGAACCCCATTTCAGCCACTGTTTCTCGCCTAGAATTTAGCGCCGTCTAGCGGGCCGATCGCAAGTCACGGCTGACCGCCATTGCCGTTCTATCCCCTTCACTTCTTGACGTTAGCTTGGCAACGTTTCAAGTTCGCCATTTCCAATCGACTGTTGCGAAAATTTTTCGCCGTATTTTTTTTTTCTCAGAGCGATAAGGCAAGATTCTGCTGCGTGAACCAGACAGAACATCTTTACGAAGGAAGGGGCTAGGAGGAAAAAAGACATTTGTACGGAGCTGGTGTAAAAGAAAAGTGGGTGTTGCATTGCTTCCACGATAGACGCACAAACAAAACATTCGCGCTGTCTGCTGGCTAGGCAATCCATTTCGCTAAGTACAAATCTCGTAATCTGATGGAAGCGCGAGAGAAGTGTCAAATATTCACACAGCCGTCGATGTTTCTCTCTCTCTCTCTCTCGTACAGTTTCGCACGCGAAAAGTTCTTGTTATACCGGTCGCAAGGTTTTGAACGACGCGAGAGATGGGGGAGGCAAGGCATATCACAAATCGCTTGTGTTCTGAACTGTTAAAATGGAGCTTTGTTCTTATTTATTCATCTGTACGCGGATTCTTCAAAAAGTCACAGTCTTTAAAGGACCTCGCATACAAAATATCCGCATTACAATGATGGTGTATACAGTGGATGTCGATCTAGCTGCCATGTCCGCTATTGTATACTGAGTAACCAGGAACCGTGCATTGTCCAACTCTGTCCAGTCTCTCGCGGGCCATGGTAACGATTGTTGGCGTGGTGCCAGAGGTGTTGTTTAGGTCTTGATGTCCAATTACCGCTGTCAGATCATACGTCAGATCTCTGTACAACCGCCCCACGGGATTAACTTTCCTTCGTTCTCATTGGCTGCTCGAAGAGTAATCTGATTACACGTCAAAAGGGAGGGTTATGTTCCCGACGGTCGTAAAGCATTGTTTGATATGAACATTGTATTCTACAGTTTGTGAGGAGAGTCAGGTTAACGGAGTTGGCAGAGCGTTGGACCTTAAGTGCTGGGGTTCTGAGCTCGCATCTCGGTTGGAAAACCAAAAAAAAAAAAAAAATGTGCTGGCTTTTTCCTCGTTCCTCCGTCTTCAATGTCATCCGGATGGAGTGGAAAAGGACTTTAAACCCCCAAACAACCACAACTGACGAAATTAAATGTTGCACATTCACACAGCATTCCGTGTCCTTTGACCCACAGCTACCTGTCGGATTAAATGGATGATGATGATGATGATGATGATGATGATGATGATGATGATTTGATATTGCGCACGGCTCCACCCTGAGTGCTCACAGCGCGTAGGGAGAGGTTTCGGGGGAGGTTGGATAAATAACGTCTGACGGTGGATTTTTTTTTTAAACGAAAACTGACTGCATAAGCAATACGTTTAATAGCATCATTACAAATGCCACGTGTCTGTACGCTTCCTGAAATGTCTGAGACCTCGCTGCGCCACGTTTCTGCTTAAAATATATCAGCCGTCTTTTACCGTATACACAACCGCTGCTTTCACCCTAATAGCTTCTGTCCCATTTCGGACTACTGAAGTCAAAACTTCCCAACTCACGCGAGACTGCCGCAGTCGATCGTGATCAAACTTTTCCATCCCGTCTTCTCGTTTGATCAATTTCCTTCTCGCTATTTTTTTTCTTTTCTTTTCTGTATGCGCTGTATGCATGGGTAGCCCAATAGCTTCTACCACGGTACGTTGCTTTCACAGAAATCAGGAGAGAGGGAGACATTGTGTATGCGCTGTATGCATGGGTAGCCCAATAGCTTCTACCACGGTACGTTGCTTTCACAGAAATCAGGAGAGAGGGAGACATTGTGTATGCGCTGTATGCATGGGTAGCCCAATAGCTTCCACCACGGTACGTTGCTTTCACAGAAATCAGGAGAGAGGGAGACGTTGTGTATGCGCTGTATGCATGGGTAGCCCAATAGCTTCCACCACGGTACGTTGCTTTCACAGAAATCAGGAGAGAGGGAGACATTGTGTATGCGCTGTATGCATGGGTAGCCCAATAGCTTCCACCACGGTACGTTGCTTTCACAGAAATCAGGAGAGAGGGAGACGGCGTGTCGATTCCAGTGCTGTTCTGTTGTTGATCTTTAGCTGGTCGGGGAGTGGAAAGCACTGGCCTTTCTTGGCGCCTTTCTTCGTGGACACGATCGAAGCGTGGGTGAGTTTGACCGGACGCCAGTATTGAAGGGTATATATATAAGAGAGGTAGTAAGAGCCTCAGATCCTCCGCTGACACCCGCATCCTACGCATTCCACTGGTTAAATCGAAAACACCAGGTCAGCGAGCATTGCTCTACCACGGTCCAGTCATTTGGAACAGCCTGCCTTACCATGGTCGCCATGCAGAGTCAACGGACTCGTTTAAAACCGCTTTGAAATCTCATTTCCTCCGGCTGTATTATACAGACTAACTTCTCTACCATCATTGTCACCGTCATTGTCGTTTTACGATGTCGTGTTAGGATGTATCATAGCTGTGCGTATGTAACGTGTATGTGACGTGTATTTCATGTGTATGTAATGTGAAATGTACTTCATGTGTATCTCATGTGTATGTATTGCCACTCCACTGTTGTGAGGCGCCCAGAGCTCCAGCAGGAGGTTGGGCGCCAGACAAATCCTCATTATTATTATTATTATTATTATTATTATTAAGAGCTGGTATGGTGATAAGGGAGTCAAAACAACAACAACAGCAACAGCAACGACAAAACCCTGACAGTTCATTTTGTTTTTTGTCTGTGTTCTGTTACCTTTAAGCGTGTTTTAGTATTCTCATCGTGCGAATGTTGTATTTCTTTTTGTTGTTGTTTTTTTCTCCATATTAAGCATGTGTGTGTGTGTGTGTGTGTGTGTGTGTGTGTGTGTGTGTGTGTGTGTGTGTGTGTGTGTGTGTGTGTGTGTGTAATAAGTCTTTGCTTGTCTGCGCCCAGTTTTTGAAGTGGTTTCTGTTTGACTCTTAACTCAGTTCGGACACACAAACTGATATTTGGCAATAAACCCCGGTTACAGTGATTCCATTGCCTCTTCTTCCCTCATTTCACTTCTTCACACGCCGTGTGTAAAATTAATATTATCCAGACGACAAAGGAAGTCTCAAGGAAACGAGCACATTAATAGTCATTGTTTTATAATATCGTTCTGTTATTGAATGCTCAGGGGGCTCTAAGAGTTACATCCTTTTTAAGGACAATAAACATGTATTGTATTGTATTGTATATTCATCCCGACAAAAAAAACCTCACTTTTCTGCTGCCAGTGAAAACAACGTTCTCATTATCCACCTCTTTTTCCTCTCAGTTGAAAACAGCTGCATGGTACAGCCCACTCGCTGAAACAGTATATAGAAACCCTTCCTTAGAAAAATCGATTCAGCGATCAGTCAGCGCTAGTCTAACACGCTTTACCAGCTCTTACCATCATAAGCCCTTATCGGACGCTACAAAGCTTAGATCTTGAGCTCCGATTTGATCAGTCAGAACTGGCCGATCGATCATTGGGTTTTTTTTTTCCTTTTTCAGCCCGACCACACGAATGCTGTGTTAGGGGCCGGGGTCTTTTGTTGTTTAGGGAACAAATCCACGAGGCACTCATAAGATTCCTTGGCTGTATCTGAGGAGATCATTAAGATTGAGAACTTTTCGTCTGGGGGTTTTATGGGTGGAACGACGAAATCTTGTGGTCCGTTTTGGGCTGAATGTAGCGCATTTTCAACTAATCTCTCTCTCTCTCTCTCTCTCTCAGTGGGTGAAGTCTTTGAGGAGACGAAGAATTGACAGGTGCGCGCAGTTGTGTTGGGTTTTAACGTCTTTTGTCCATCACTAGGGTGATTCCAAAGACAGGGGCACCGCAGAAAGTCTGCACATTGTGTGTGTGTGGGGGGGGGGGGCACTGTCGGGATTCGAACCTTCGACCCTCCGATCTCGAGTTTCCATTACCCCGAAGGATTGAAGAAAATTAATTTATCTTGCTATAGGCTGGACCCGGCTGGAAAGGAGCCAGAGGAAGTAGGTCGTACAATGGACCGACTGAAAGTGAAAGGCGTCCATCTCGTACAATAAATTGCCCAGGGAATTTTAGGACACAAAACCCAGACTGGGCTGGAACTAGGTGCGTTTCATGCATCAGTCAGAAGTCGGAACCAATTTTACGTTGCTGTTCTCCCTCCGGGCAGTCTAATCCGGTTGTACATCTCTCCTCGCGGTCAGCTCCTCGCAGTTCCCCGCGGGCTTCTGATGGTGAGGGGATGGTACAGTATACATCCCCAGGCTGGCACTGTGTCAAGTGGTGAGGCCCACAGCAGGACAATCGCGAGACACGCATCGCTTGACTGAGTTTTTCATGGTGGTTGAGAGGCGCTGACAAGAGTTGCGCCCCTTGATATTTCGGTCGTTGTGGACTCAGTAACGGCAGAGTGTTTCTGATGGCTCAGTGGTGTGTTCTGGCGATGACTGCAGATTTTTTGGTTCCGTATCTTTTTATGGTGTTTTGGCTGACTTGGAAAGCGGGTTCGGTGTTGATAGGATTAAAAGTTAAACCATAACGCTCGGGTCGTGAGTTCGTATCCCGACTGGGGCCAAATATTTGTGCTGGCTTTTTCATGGTTGCCCCGTCTTTGATATCACCCGTATGTGGCGGAAAAGGACGTTAAATCCCCAAACACCCACCCACCCACCCACCCTCAACCATAACGCGACTGGCACACACAGACCAGCACATACAACACGGTGCCAGTGAAACAGCTCATTTGCTCGCAGGAGGCCAAAGCAAGTTCAGTCGATGAGTGTCTGTGGCTGCATCCATCCATGACTGATTGTATGCTGCGCTATCATATATTGGCAACCGTTGTTTTGATAAAATCGGCACAGCGAGAGAGAGATGATGATGATGAAACGGTTTTTTTTTTATATTCAGGATAGAGCATTTAGACATTGCTGCCTGTCTTACGAGCTGTCCTGCTATTCTACGTTAAAGGGTAAAAAAAAAAAGAAAAAAAAAAGACAGCATCAAAACGAGGGGGGGGGGGGAGGGAAGAGAAAAAAAAGACAAACAAAAGTATTAACTATCTAAGCTTAAAGGAAATAAAGGAGAGAAAAGTACACATGATGAACAAATCAAAACATATGTGGCGTGTGTCGATGATATTGGCTCTATGCCAAGTAAGAACTTCAAAGTCGTCACTAACAGTCGTCACAGAGAGAGAGAGAGAGAGAGAGAGATGATGATGATGATGATGATGGTTAGTGGACCGTAGGTGGGGGCATACCGTCTTTGATTGTTTTTTCCATTCCGTTGCCCTTGATACGAACTTTGTTCGCGCCCATTCTTGTGTACGTATTTCTTTGGCGAGCACGTCATCGTATGAGCATTTACTGGCAACGTCCTTGAGATAGATTACTGTGTGGCTGGCAATACCGTTTTAGTTCCCACTGGCCGCGAAATTCCATATCCCAAGCTGTTCCCGTAGTGGCCCTCATCTCTCGTTATCTATGGTAGGTTCCTCTCCTCTTGAAGTCCCAGAGCGGTTCCTGACCTTTTTGTGAGCCCCTGGTACCCGGCAATTTGCGCAAGTTATTGATTGTGGGGGTAGACCATGCATCGTGTCACGTGTTTAGCGTAGCGGATGTGGCAGTTCTGACGGCAAATTCCTCTGAAGCGTACACCCGGCTAATGTGATTAGGGTGCTGCGAGCCACTTCCAATGTGGAGGGGTGTATGCAAAAAAACATTATATTCCCTGAGTGATAAATATACGTAAGACATTGGCCGCACTTCACGCTGTTTGCTTGGGATATTTGCTTATATCGACCGGACAGCTTGGTGCTTTGTTTCACGAACAGCAGTGTTTTGGGGATGAAATAGACGAGAAACTTTATGACACTGATGGAGTTTTGTGGTTGTTTGAACTCTTGGGGGAGTCGGTGAGGGAAGAGAAAGTTTGCTGTGATTTTTTGTTTTTTTGTTGATGGGTTATTGCAGACTCCATTGGCGTTTGCATTCAAAGTCTGTTCAAATTCAAATTACTTTATTAATCCCAGCAGGGAAATTATAGGCCACCATAAAAAAATAAGAAGTCATAATCATGACAAATAAAACTTGCACTAACAGAAGCCTCAGTCACGCACACAAGTAAATCACACACACACACACACACACACACACACACACACACACACACACACACACACACACACACACACACACACACACATCCGTATAAATCCAAAGCGCTCACGCTCTTCAAATAAAAAAAAAATAAAAAAAAAACTTTCACAAACACTCCTTACGTATAAGGACTTTGAGGAGTTTACATTTGTTTATTTGTTTATTGATTATTTATTTATTTATTTATTAAGAGTCAGATTTGGTCACCAGCTACTGTACATTTTTATTTCTTTGTTAGTTTTTGACCATAACTTCAGCCAGCAGCCCTAGTGTTGCGCCAGTGTCCAACGGTTGAATTTTCCCAACTCCATGCAGCCCTCCCCCACCTTTCCAAATTAAAAAAAAAAGACATGACATCACTTTGTAATGGGTTGTCAGTGTCCAACGGTCGAATTTTCCCAACTCCATGCAGCCCTCCCCCACCTTTCCAAAAAAAAGAAAAAGACATGACATCACTTTGTAATGGGTTGTCGGTGTTCTGACCTTCAGCGTGGTCGTTATGATCCCCTTATTATGCATACATGTATGCCGCCCACGTCCTCATATTTGTCGACGAGTAGCGATGGAGATGATTTCCGCATGTCCAGACACAAAAAACGGATACACTGACGTTATAAATATAATTATCCGCTGCTTGTCATGAATACGGTCTACTGTCTTAATATGCAGCAAGGATTTTCCCCAGACTTTGCAAGTGATTGTGGGTGTCCAGATTGTTTTGGTTTCCTCTGTGCATTGCACGTTTTGTCTTTTCCCCCCGTTGTAACGCCTTTGGCATCAACGTTCTTTAGGGGTAAAAGAAACACACGGAAACGTTAAATAGGTCAGTGAAAAAGCCTAAATATTTACTTCAGCCCCGAGTTAGCTTGCGGGCATTTCTACTTGAAATCTTCAGATCACTAGAAGATACTTCAAGCCACTACTGTGCAATCTGCAGCGGTCTCGGGCCTGTCGGGGAATGCCCACGCCCTGCGTAATAGTGGCTTAAAGTGGCTCCTATTGGTGTGCAGTGGCTTGTTCTTTTTAAACCATTCTTATCATATGGGGTGAGCGGTGGTCTAATAGGCAGCGGCTCGGATTTAGCCGTTGCGCTACAGAACGGCCGTCACCAATGTCATGGCGATGAAGCGTGGGTTCGAGCCTAGGTCAAGCTTGTGATATGTGATACCGTTGTTTTTTCCTGGCTGCCGGGCTGCTCATCGGGGGTTTCTCTCCGGGTTATCCGGCTTTCCTCCCCCATCAGAATTGTTTAAAATTTGTTGGGTTTTTTTAATTAAAAAAATAGGTATTGGGTGGCGCTGCACCGCGGCGACGCGCTTCCCCCGAGGGAAGCAGCCCGAATTTCCCGAAAGGGGACAATAAAGTAGTAAATATATATAATGGGCATTGTGTGATCGAGCTCGGGTTGTTAAGAGATAACAATATCAATAACAATCGTGCCCAAGAACTAACAAAATGCGGCCATTTTGGCGCAGGCAACAATTACCCTAGGAAGAAAAAAACAGTTCCAAACAACATTTAGAACCGCCACTATATAGGGACGTCTTTTGCGTAGGAGTGAACCTGAATTACACTGGTGCAGACAGACGTCCCCGTCCTGGGAAACTAATCGGTTTTCTGCACTCCAGCCTTTGCTCTGTCTGGTCACATCAGGAGCTGAGGTCCTTCATTTCGGTGTGTCTTCTTCTGATACTGTCCCCGGAGTCAGGGCACAGGGCCATTTGTTGCCTGTGATGGATGAGGGGGAACGAGCCATGGGTTATTTGTCTCGCACCTCACTTCGCCAAGTGGACACCAGCCCTTGTTGAAGTGCGTGGCTAGTCAGATGAGTGTCTGCATTCAGACAGTCATCCCCAATGTCTCAAAGTCGTCGCTTCTCTTCTGAGGTCTTCCGTTTTCCCTTCTGCCAAGACTTCAGAAGATCCAGAATGCAGCTGCACGAATTGTGACGAAAACCAAGGCTACAGAACACATCTCTCCAGTCCTGAGAAAAAACGTCACAGGCTTCCTATCTCTAAACGCATTGAATACAAAAGTTCTGTGCTTAAGCTATCAGTGTGTACGTGGATCTGAACCCTACAGTACCTTCAAGAACTGACAACACCCTACGCTCCTTCCAGATCTCTTCGCTCCTCTTCTCAGTCCGGCGTTGCCATTCCCAGCTACGGCGACAACACAAACAAGAAGCGCTGTGGAGCGAGATCTTTCCGTAATGCTGCTCCCACCCTGTGGAACTCCTTGCCCGAGCCACTCCAGAAAGCTCCTACCTTCCAGTCATTCAGAAGAGGGTGGGTGGGTGTTTGGGGGTTTAACCTCCTTTTCCACCACATAGGGTGATATCAAAGACGGGGCAACGATGAAAAAGCAAGCACAAATATTTGGCCCCAACCGGGATCGAACTCACGACCCGAGCATTAGAAGTCCAACGCTCTACCATTCGACCACCCCGGCTCCCCAGTCATTCAGAAGAGGAACGACTCCGACTAACAGTGCCAAATACAAGTCTCTCTCTCTCTCTCTCTCTCTCTCTCTCTGCCTCTTTAAGCGCAACGAGCAGGAACTCTGTCATGGAGTACTATTGCGCTGTACAAGTGGACATTTTGATTTGATTTGATTCTGTCTACCGTCTTTGACGCTCCGAGGAAAACTAACAAACAGTGAACATGTATGAGCCAGAACAATTCAAACACGATACAAAACTATTCACGTGGTGCTGAATTTATTGATTACACCAACCGGCTTTGAACAACTACTGAAAACTTAATGAGAAACACCGGTTTCTAACAAAATGAAACACGTTCCATGATCGAGGTCTGGACTACAGAACAGAACAACCGTTTCATAGATAAAGTTCCATCCAGGTTTTACAGTTTGACCCCCCCCCCCCAACACACACACACACACACACACACACACACACACACGCGCGCGCGCGCGCGCGCTCCTACACTTCAGTACAACTGACCCAAGCCTACAACACTGACACAACAGAAACTCATGATGCCTTGAACTACAAGTAATAAAAAAAAATAACAAATGCATAAATATGTGATCTCCCTTTCGCACGGCCTCTCGTAATCGGGAGGCGGCGAAGGTCTCCATTTCTTTTCTTACCTTGCCAGATCTCGGTGCACCGTCTGTGTTCAGCTCGTTGTCTGAACAGTGTAGACAAACCTAGTTTGCTTGCGGAATTGTGCAGACAGGACAGGGTGCACAACAGGTATCATTCCTGCATCCACATGGCATGGCACCCTGCCACGGAATGCAGGTGTAGCGAGCAGCCGGCTGGAAGTGGAAGGGGGGGGGGGTGTCTTTTGATGTGAATCTCGTCTGATTCCGACGTCACTGTGACGAATTACAAACCTAAGAAATGGTTGATGTTGACTGGAGTTCGTGTTTGTTTCCCAGCAAGGAGCAATGCGTCACAGATCTGTTTTGCAACATCAGCCTTTGTTTTGTCTTTCTTTTGTTTTGATAGCATCGGCAAGATTTATTTGGTTTTTTTATTACCTGTACGTGTTGGTTTTTTTGTTTCCGTTCGCTATTGCAGTTCTCTCTCTCTCTCTCTCTCTCTCTCTCTGTGTAGTATGAGCCATCTGAGTTTCTGGTTGCCAAGATTTCATTAGAAAAAATGAGCGTTCTCGAACTAGCTCTTCGTGTGCATGGTTGGAAACGATGATGCATCGAGCCGTTTGAGCAGGAAACGGCTCGGCTTCTGGGGAAATTAAGCTGTCAGGTAAGAAAGAAAAGATATGTTGCTGTGGAGCCCCTTCGTCGCAGTTTCCAAGCAAATCTGGCGCTCGTTTGTGAAAAGAATGAACCAGGGAGAAATCAGGCACGCGCAGAATGAAAACAGAAGTCTGTTGCCTGTCGACAAAGGACAGAACAGAATGTATTCAGTCTTGTCTGTCGGGGGTCGACGTGGGATGAAACAAAGAAGCAGCCCCTGCTGCCTATACCCGTACGTATCGGGAAACAATGCAGCTTCTTTAGAGAACGTTTTCTGCCGCCTGTAGTGGCACCTGCGGTGTTTTCAAGGTTACAAACGGTATCTTGTTCGAGAGATAATAATTATATAATATTGTCTTGTTGGTGCCCAGTTTCCGGCTTACTGGATACGTGCAACTGCGTGTTAATATTCTTGTCCTCCCCATAGCTACTTTAACCCATTACCACCTACAGCGGCGCATTTGCTTCCCCTTGCCCTAGAAATGAGTTCTGGAATGCCTAGGTGCCTTTGGGTTAAGTGAGGTATCAGCGCCACTTGCTCCACTTCGCTTTAGAATCGTAAATGCTGTAGTTCTGAAAAGCATTTAAGTGTCTTTGGTCACTTTGGCCACGCGTGGAATGCTCTTACTTCCCTTGGGTCTGGAATTCTGAAAGTCAGTTCTGGAAAGCCTTGGTGTCGTTGGACTAAGTACTACATACCGTGTACACACCCATGATCTGTCATTTGACAAATCTGCCAGGGAAAACCTGTGTGTCTTTAGATTAGTACTAGAACAGTGCAGTTCACTCCTCTTCGCTCTCAGTGGTACTGTGAAAGCGAGTTTCTGGAAAGGACAGGCGTCTAAGTAACAGATATCGTGTTAGGTCTCAAAATACATCCGCGAGCTGTCGTTTGACAAATGACTCAGAGAAGGCCTATAGGGGCAGTCACTGCGCACTCCTCTTCGCTGAGGGATTTTGAGTCCTAGGTGTTCGTGGGCTATAAGAACTAAATATCGTGTTAGGTCTCAAAATACATCCGCGACCTGTCGTTTGACAAATGACTCAGAGAATGGAGAGACTGAATGTTAGCCTGCATCCCCTGCGGTGTACTTTGGCTGATTATCTCAATCACATTATTAGCATCGTTTGTATTCACAGAGCGGATGTTGAGTCCTTGGTAGGGTTTCGCCCAGGGGTCATTGCTGATGGTGGATGGAGATCGTGATCCGCCATGACAGCTCTTCAGGCAGGGAGGTCAGTTTAGCCAGCAGGGTACGGTCAAGGTTGCTGTCTGATGCATCGCTTCCTCGTGGCCAGGCTTCTAGTTTTTCGGATCGATTGTTTGTCTTCACTGATCCCGACACTCGGTAGGCTCGTGTGTGGATTGTGTTTCACGATTGAACGGCCATTCCGTGGTAGTTCGTTTCCATGTAATGAATTTCACCCATTCCGTGGGCCAGGCGTCCGACCCTGTACTGACAATTGACTGAATGTTCCGAATTGATTAATTTTAGTCAAATGCTTACTATGCTTACTAAAAATTAATCAAAATTGCAAGAATGTTTGAAGTTTCTTCAATTTCAGTTTCAAATCTTAATTCATTTGAAATTGAAATAAGTTTTGTCTTCATCCATTTGGTACCAAATTATCGTTTTGTTTATAGAATGCATGGAGGACGGCAAGTCGTTTCCTAAATGACTCAACCCCTTACTCCCACCCCTGCGTCACCCCCTCCACGTTCTCCCCCTACACCAGCTCTCGCCTTGAAGGGTGGTCTGGATTATGTCATAACTGCTCCCTGTGGTGGCGTGGTCATTACGTAATTAATGGGTAGGCACATTTTAACTTCTGAGTAAACCCGCTCTGGTATCAACTTTATCATAGGAAAACACGACCAGTCACAAAAGAACTGTGTTGTGAGATTAGCATACGCTCGTGTAGAGCCGAGGTTTGTGGGGTTTTGTTTGGTTTTTGTATGCTGACTAGTTCCACGGGTCTTCTAGAGGAAATAAACTGAAGGGATGCCACAAGGCACAATGGAGAAAAGACAAATAAATAAATGATAAACAAACAAACGAACAAAGGAAAAAAACACCACGATGTTCTCCAGTGAGCAAAGTGAGTTGTTTTCCCCCAAAAAAAAAAATTCTGTGTACGAATACTCTGTTGCAGAGCGACGCCTTTTTATTTGTATTCATTTATTTTTTATCTTTTTTAATTTCTATTTATTTATTTATTGTTGTTTTGCCTGTTTGATGTTGTTATTGTTTGTTTGTTTTTGTTATGTTTTGGTGTTTTTAGTGTTGTGTTGTTCGTGTTTTTGTTTTTGGTTTGTTTTTTTGTTGGTGGTTGGGGGGGGGGGGGGTTGTTGTTTTTTTTTTTTGTTGTTTCTTTGCTTTTTTGTGTTGTTTTTTGATGGGGGATTTTTTTGTTTGCTGTGTTTTTTGTTTTGTTGTTGGTGGTTTTGTTTCTTGTTTTGTTTTTTGTTGTTGTTGTGGGGGGGGGGGGGGCTTGCATTTGCATTTGCATACTGATTGACATTTGGGTCGCTGTGGTTGCAGCTGCAGCCTGCCGCAAAAGTTGACAGCGTGTAGCTGTTAATGCTCTGAAGTGTTACAAGGGTGGGAACATCAGACTAATTAGAGATCTGGCGGTCCGCACATACCGTGCAGCTTGCAGTCAATGGTGTGTGAGATGGCTCTGCACCCACCTCACCTCCCCCAGTACACCCAGGTCCCGGTTCCAGCAATTAGCCATGTGGGGCAAAGTTCTGGAGTTTGCCATTAGGCTCACGTCGTTTTGATGTTCGAACATGCTACGTGCTTGTATTGTAGGAGTGCTGGGAGTGGGTGGGGGCCTCATGATGAGTAACTGCTCTCCCCCCCCCCGCTCTGTGTGTGTGTGTGTGTGTGTGTGTGTGTGTGTGTGTGTGTGTGTGTGTGTGTGTGTGTGTGTGTGATTTGATACTTAATTCAATTCAATTCAATAATTCTTTATTGTCCTCAAGAGGAGGCAATTCGGTTGCGGCGTAAAAAAAAGAGACAACAATCACATACCCAATATAACATGTCCAATAGTAAAATATATAATATCACAGCGATAACACGCGCACGCACGCACGCACACACACACACACACACACACACACACACACACACACACACACACACACACACACACACACACACACACACACACACACATCCATCATCATTAGCTTGCTTTACGTCCTATGGCTTTTGGCCCTTAAGGACAAGTTGTTCCTGGCGTGTGTCTTTGGCTGCTTGGCTAGGCGAGTGTCTTTGGGGTGTGTGAGGGACACACATCCAATTACCACGCTCTCATTAAATACGCCACTGTTAAGACGGGAGTACAACCCTTCAGTGTATAGATAAAATTATAGTAAAAAGACTGTCACAAGGCACACTCATACCCTCACACACACGCACTCACACACAGACACAACACATGCGCGCACACGCGCACACACACTCACACACTCAATTTACACAAGCTTACTAAAACGGCATCACCCTTACCACATGGACGGCAATCAGCACAATGATTCCAATTAAGATTGGTTAAGTAGGCCTACTGCCTCTGCCTAGTTCTTAGCTCTAATCTTAGCCACGGCAATTTCGAACACTGGTTACTGCAGTCCATGCATGCGAGCGAACACTTTATCCGCTAAAATCTTTGAAGTTCAGCGTGCCTGCATGCAGTTTCTTCTTCTGAAGTTTGAAGGAGACAAAATTATACGCTGATGGTTATGAGCGACAAGAATTTTTTTTTTAATGTTAATTTGTCCTTTAAACCCAGCTAGAAAACTGAGAAAGCATGAGTTATTTTGGTAACCAGCTTCAGTTACGTTTCCTTCTCTTCGAATTCAAGTTCCGGAGAGCATCTGTGTTGACATAGACACTGGTGAAACTTGAGAAGCTTGTGAGTCTTGAGAAACTGGTGAAGTGACTTTAGAACATCTGTGTGTGTGTGTGTGTGTGTGTGTGTGTGTGTGTGTGTGTGTGTGTGAGAGAGAGAGAGAGAGAGAGAGAGAGAGAGAGAGAGAGAGAGATGGAAACACTGAGACTGAAAATCGAGACTTTCAGAAAACAACTTTTATTTGTTTTGGTGACTGAAATATACTGTGCTAGAACTCTGCTAAACTGGAGGAAGGTGTACAGTAGATGCCTTGTACTCGTTAAACAATAATTATCACCCTCTTCACATCAGCGCTGACGGTAGCAGTGTGCGGTGTGCGTAGCGATGGGCAACGGCGTAAATTGTTCACTTCACAGCACTGCCTCATTTGGTAGAAGGCGCTAAGCGCCAAGAATTTGAGAACCACTAAGGCCCTTTGACAGTTTCATTCCAGAGTACCATTCAGTGGGTCTGAGAGTCTTGTAGCCAGAAGAAGTTTATTTACTCAGTCCTCGGGTACGGAGATCCACCAGTTGAAGTTCCTGGGTGTGAGAGCAGGAAGAAAACCTGAGGCTGGTGTCTTGAGTGCGGTGAGAAAGCACCATTGGTTTACAAAATGAAGCTGTACAGTTACCCCTGCGTGTGAGATAAGATAATTTCAGTTCAGTCTCTGTTGTAGTGATCTTTGTTGCCAGCTGGTATAATTGGTTTATCATACGTTTTTCCCCTGTTTAAAAGCATGGGTGTTTTTGCACCCACGACGCACGGCGCCGGCGCACAGTTTTAGGCCGCGTACGGCGAAGATTAATTGTTGCCCTTCTTGCTTCTGACATTGGCCATCAGATACTGAGAACAGGAAAAATCTGAAGCTACTCTCTTTATTGTAATGCACAGTGTATCAGTATGTGTTTCTGCCGGGGTGGCCGAATGGTAGAGCGCTGAACTTCTAATGCTCGGGTCGTGAGTTCGTATCCTGGCTGGGGCCAAATATTTGTGCTGGCTTTTTCATCGTTTCCCTTTCTTTGATATCACCCGTATGTCACAGTGGTGGACTGAAAAGGACGTTCAACCCCCCAACACCCACCCACCCACCCGTGTCTGTGCCGACTGATGCAGTAATGTGAACTCTTGTTTCCAACGTAGCACTAAGGTGTTTCGGTCCATGGAGTCTCCAGCTAGGTACGTGCAAGGTGGTCTTTGATGTAGTGGCTGGTACGGCCTTGCCGCTGTAGGTGGTTGCCGGAGGGAGTGATAACGGTTGGTGTAACGGTAGGGGGCACAGGTTTACGTAGATACTCGGCAGCACTTTACGAAGTTTGACTCTGGAGTGAGTGAACGTATCTTATTTTCTGAACTATTTACTTCCTCTCAGTGTATACGATTGCTAAAGAAGCAGCCTCCGCTCATCTTGTATACTGTAACTTATTTCGCCCTTAAACGGACACATAATCAACAACACTTTCTGTTTACTACTCAAATTACAAAAATTACGGATACTGGCGGGAAACAGACGTCAGTTCAGTAATTTAATTTAGTCTTTTACAAACACCATCGGCGACGATCGCAGAATCAGACACAGGAAGGATAGACATGATCAGAAATGTTGATGAGGTTTGTTTATTATTCATAAACTTTCATTACGTTTCTCAGTACAAGATTAAAACGGGGAGCCGGGGTGGCCGAATGGGAGAGCGTTGGACTTCTAATGCTCGGGTCGTGAGTTCGAATCCCGGCTTGGGCCAAATACTTGTGCTGGCTTTTTCATCGTTGCCCCGTCTTTGTTATCACCCGTATGTGGTGGAAAAGGACGTTAAACCCCCAACCCCCACCCCACCCACCCTGGTTTATTATTCCTAAACTTTCTTTACGTGTTTCTCAGTACAAGATTAGAACTACAAATCAAAGACTCACAACTGATTCCGACCAAACACAACAATCGAGGTTTTATTTACAGCCGTAAATAAAGCCCTACACTGAGGGGTTTTTTTGTATTTTTTTTTTAATTTTGTGCATAAATGATTTCACTGTCAGGCTTGAAGATGCTGCGGTACTGATAACGACTGCTCCATGGCAAAATGTTAACGTTAGATGCTGTTGCTATCATTACGAGGGGCGGGGAGGGGGGGGTTGTTTGGGGGTTTAACGTCCTTCTCCACCACATAGGGTGATATCAAAGACGGGGCAACGATGAAAAAGCCAGCACAAATATTTGGCCCAGCCGGGATCGAACTCACGACCCGAGCATTAGAAGTCCAACGCTCTACCATTCGACCACCCCGGCTCCCAGCTATCATTACGATGTTTTATATGGGGAGACTTGTGTTTTGGAACATTTGCACTTGTGACTGCACATGTGCGCTTGAAATAGTCTATCTTAGAGATTAGCAGAGATCCGAATGCAACACTCTGACGTGTGATGGCCGTGTAAACGAGGACGAGACGAGCCGTCCGGAGCTACAAGGTAGAGTGTCGGATACGATGCTGTCACCGGCTACTGCGTTTCAGCTTTTATTAAGTGAACGTAACCCTGTTTATGCACGTATTTTGTGCATGTGTCTTAGTGGTGTGATATGATGATAGACACAGCAAAACAGCTTAAACAGAATGGTATGGGAGCCTAAAAATCTTAAAATTAAGACCTTTAACTGTTTCACACACCCAACAGAACCATATCGAACCTTTATTCATATTTATTTTTTTTTTATGAAAAGAATGGTATCTTCCCCCCCCCCCCAGCCCCCCCTCCGCCCCCCATCCTCCCCCCTTTCTTTTTGTGCGTGTGGATGTGGGTGTGGGGGCGTATGTAGTCTTACATGTCATGCCTACTTGCATACAGACAAGTATACACACACACACACACACACACACACACACACACACACACACACACACACACACACACACACACACACACACACACACACACAAGCAAGTTTGTATTTGATATATATATAAAATACAAATTTGCTTCTTCAGGAATATCTCCTTTCAAGTGTACACCTTCAATCTCATTTGTTATGTGAATGTTGTACTGTCACTGTATGAAAAAAAAACCCTTAAAAACAGAAGAAAAAAGAAGAATGCTATCTGGGTCTCAGTGTTTGGACGGCAATGCTTCATCGTAATCACTGGCGCCGGTCTCAACGCTGTAGCGCAACAAACAGGTTTTTGGTAACCGTCCAAACGAACAGGGCTGGTTGTGAAAGTTCATCGTTCCCCAGAATGACTTGAGCAGATGGTGTTCGATAGCAGTATCTCGCGCACTAAAATAGCTCGACTCCAGTTTATGTAGACGAAGAGGTGATGTGTGGGAGTGCTTTTTTTTTTTTTTTTTTTTCTTCTTCTTCTTCTTTGTACTTTTCACAGAGGCTGAGACAAAGTCTTTTGTCGTTGGTGAGACTCTGTGTGTGTGTGTGTGTGTGTGTGTGTGTGTGTGTGTGTGTGTGTGTGTGTGTGTGTGAGAGAGAGAGAGAGAGAGAGAGAGAGAGAGAGAGAGAGAGAGAGAGACGGACGATACTTAGCGCAACTGCATTAATTTTTGAGCAGGTCTTCTCCCAAATTTCACTTAGGAACTGTGCTGCTTTTCCCAACCGTTGAAGAAATGCATGGATGGATTCTCAGGGGGGAAGATATGCCAAATATTTACGACTGAAACATCATCAAGTTTTTGAGATTCCCAAGTTTAACTACCATTTCTTGTACAACATCAGCGCATAAATAATGCGTGGTCTTCACAGACGCCGCTCCATGTTGAAACCAACCTCTGGGCGCACACTCATAGACTTTCAAGACTCGGGAGACTGCAACTGCATGTCGACCACAGAGAGATTTGCAATAAATTATTTCACAACAATGGTTATTTTGGGCATGCCTAGGGCAGGTGGTTTGTTGGTATTATCTGTGCTGTACATGAGATTGATGAATGTATTTGAATAGAATAGAGATCGAATGACCGTCATTTTCGTGTTTGCACCGGAGTATGTTTCATTGCATTTTGTTTTCTTCTCTGTTTGTTTGTTGTGTTGTTGTTTGCTTTCGTTTGTTTTTGTTTTTTTTTTCACTTATCGGACACACAGAAATGATATAGTCGACTAACAACGCAGGCAGGTACTCAATGCGACAATAGTGACATACATATTCAAGAGTACATTGTCAAGAGTGTCTGGACATGGGTAGGTGGGGGGTGAGTGTTTGGGAGTTTAACGTCCTTTTCCACCACGTATGGGTGATATCAAAGACGGGGCAACGAGAAAAAGGCCAGCACAAATATTTGGCCCCAGCCTGGATTCCAGCTCCCGACCCGCCGAGCATTGAGAGTCCAACGCTCTACCATTCGGCTATCCCAGCTCCCCGTGTCTGGACATGACTTAGCTGGATATACCAACTGCGAAACACAGCGACCACATTTTAAACCCAAGGTAAACGAGCATCGTGTAACCGTATTTTCCCTGTACTCTCGCTGACGCACCTGAGCATCTGCAATGCCCACCTTGAAGGCAGTTCCTGTGCGTTCAATACCGACGGTGGCGATCGAAATGCACACAGGCATGGCACACGAATCGCGCGACGTGACCATGCAGCTGCCAGGTCGGATATCTTCCTGTCTGTCCGCATGCAAGGACATGCATTTGGTTTCGAGTGGTGTTTGCGTTGTCGCTAGTTCGGGTAACCCGTGAGTGATCGGGGAAGTCACATCCTGGGTTACGGATCCAAGCGAACAAAACTTTATGGTGACTACATCTTTTGCGTGGTGGCTAAGCACAGGAAAACGTCAGGCTAATGTAAGGAATATGGCAGCGTTCCTAAGTTGTACGATGATGTTTACTGCCTGAGCTTGATTGAAGTTAGAATGGGATCCCCTGAGGCTCGGCGAACCTCACCTCGTAGTGTTAGGCCTGCTCTTATCTGGGCACAGCGCGCGAAACATACATGTGCACATCACAGTCGTTGCGCTCGGTGTGTCTCTTAACTACAAAACTGAACACAGCTGTGCTCGGTGACAAACCGATTGAAGATGCACTGTCCGAGTCCGCCATGCACGGTTTGCACGCCGAGTGACGTAGTACAGCCAGTCAGAATCTGTTGTGGAAGCCACAGTCACCGTTGTGGTTATTTGAAATCCAGGTTGCTGTGATGACGCCACAGCGGCGGAAATCCCCCAAATCACAACTGTGTCACAAGTCACAACTGTGGACAGCACTGTGGCGCTCCGCAGTGCCCAGTTAAGAGCCGGCTTTAGCGTTGGGCATTTTCCACTGAGACACGCACACACTGTAGCTTGTATGGGTAAAGTGTATATTTCCATGGAGCGTTATTCAGCGTCAGTTGTGTCCTATCATTATATAAATATTGGTCCAGCCACCTCAGAGATATTAACGTGTTGATTTGTTTTCCTATGGTTGGATCCATGACCCTCGATTACAGTAGAGGGACATCATGACTATGTTGTTGCCAGCATGTGTCACCGAGCTCGAGTTGACCACACGCACGAACGCTACTGGCTGCCAGCCTCGTCCCACTATTAAACGTAACGTTTGACTTGACTTTATTTGTTACGTTGACCTACCTCACCATGAAAACTCTGTGCCTGTCCTTGAAACGTGACTCTTTTTATTTCCCTTCGAGATTTAAAAAACAACAACAACAACAAACAAACAACAACCTCACGATGAAAATCTTTGTAGGTCGTAAAACAGAGTTGTCGGATTGGAAAGCGAGTTATGCCGCGTACATTTGATATCTGCATTGCATGAAATAGGTTCGGAAACATTCCCTGCCGCGCGCACTGTGCTTTTGAAAGCAGACAAAACCTCTTGCCAAAAGGTAACCCAAACTTCATTTTTTTAAAAAAAAGGTCTCAAAGCATCCATCGATTTGAAGAAAAACTGATTGGATTGGTGATAGCGAGTTGTTCAGCAAGACGCCTTTTTGAATTTAGAGGAAAATTGGAGCTAACCATGCACCCTGCTAAAATCAATACCCCGTGAAGGGATCTTTGACTGTCATTCCCCTGTGTTTGCTGGGAGAGAATTTCCCCCAGGAAGCGAGCGAGATGCGAATGCATGCACAAATACGGACAGAGCGTCGGGTTTCCTGGCAATGTGCAATCGCAGGGACAAGGGAGGGAAGCAGCTATGGACGGGAGACAACCATGGCCGCAGTACAATCGCCGTTAATTCGCATGGGTATGTAAGATATGCAAAGGAAGCGACTGAATGTCACAGGGGACACAGATATTCGGTGCTAATATGCTGTGAAATACGCCCCCGTTTTATCGACCTGAGCTTCGGCTGCGTACTAATGGAAAACTGCATCTTCCCCCCTCCCCCATCCCCACCCCCAGCCCAGCCTTTGTGCACTGGACATCGTCCTGGGCCAGCATGTGAAAGTCGGGGTTAGGGAGTTTAGCCCCGGGTTAGAGTCTAACCTCGAACTAAACTAGCTCTAAGGTTAAATTTTCTGTTGGTTTTGTTGTTGTTGTTGTTGTTGTTTTTTAAATCAGGAAGCGGGTCCATTCCAGCAAGGTGCCTACGGATTGTTGTCTTTCTTTCTTTGCTTCCTTTTTTATTTTGTTTTGAGGTTTCTTTGGTCCTAGTCTAGGTTAGGCCCGTAGCCGTGGGTTAAATTAAGCTCAAGTTCTACATACGGGCCCTGGTGCAGACCTACTCCTTGTTAGTGAGCTTGTAATGGTACCCGACTCTCCCTGATTCTTAATCTTTAGTACATGCGCATGTACACAAAGTCGAAACAGTCGTCAATGACAAGTGCTGCACTCGACTCGAACTTTGGCTCGATTTGAACAGGACAAATTCCGAACCTGGGCCCGCATGTAAAACTCGAGGTTAATTTAACCCTTGGCTACGGACCTAACCCAGAATAGCTACTCCGAGGCCAGTGGGAGCGATTTAGCGCGATGCAGAAGTCGAAGTTAGAGCGTGGACTAGCTGACCCGGCAATCTATTTTAAGCTGGGGGAAATCCCTTTGATGCGCATGCTCGAGATGTGGGTTTTGTTTCCGTTCGATAACTTCCTTGCCATGTGCGGTCTTTTCGAAGGAAGAATGGCGTCATATTGCCGACGTCATACTTGATTGACGTAATGCTGACGTTTCCTGGGATGTCTCGTTCAGTGGCGGGGGAGCCGGGGTGGCCGAGTGGTAGAGCGTTGGACTTCTGATGCTCGGGGTGAGTTCGTATCCCGGCAGGAGCCAAATATTTGTGCTGGCTTTTTCATCGTTGCCCCGTCTTTGATATCACCCGTATGTGGCGGAAAAGGACGTTAAACCCCCAAAGATCCACCCACCTACCCTCGTTCAATGGCGTCTTTGATACTGTCAGTGATGGGAAGAATCTGCTGCCAGTGAACGTTTTGAGTATTTACTCATCGTCACCAAAGATGTCAAATGGGTTCTGACGGTCACGGAAGATGCGGTGATCGTAATAACTGCCTTTACTACCGACTCAATGCAATTGCCGCTATCCTTGCTTCTCTGTAACCCGGGGTTGGAGCAGACTTATCAGCCCGAAAATGGCCCAGTAGTTTGATCCCCGACTTTGGCTCGAAGATAGAGCTAGAGCTAACCTCGACTCGTGCATGAGAAAATTCAATCCTAGAGCTAAATTAGATCGAGGTTAGACCTTAGCCCGGGGCTTAAATACCTAACCCCGAGTTTTACGTGCGGGCCCTGAAGCGGGCGGGCGGTGGTCCAGTGGTTAAGGGACTTAATGCAAGAGGTCGGGGGGTTCGAGTCCCACTCGGGGCAAAGAATTTTTCCTTCTCGTATGTGGCACCGTTCATTCGGGCCGATCGTCGGGGGTTCTCTCCGGGTAGTGCGGCTTCCTCCCCCTCTGCTTTGGAAATGTTCAGCCCACCAGATTTGAAAAATAAGTGGAATTCTAAATTCCGAAATTTAAATAGCTGAGCTGACCCTTCGCACCACGTGATTGTAATGTGTTTATGGCCAGTGTGTGAGAGAATTCGTGTGATTCACGTGAGCGTGCGTGTTGGGTTCAGTTCGCGGCGCTTTGAGCCGATTCATGAAATTGGGTAAAGCGCCTGTACAATACGTAAAACACACACACACACACACACACACACACACACACACATAAACACACACACACATAAACACACACACACAGAAAGAGATAGAGAGAGAACAAGAAGAACAAGAACAAAACCCTTATTTTACAACGGTAGAAGTTACAGGTATATTCATACCAATTCTAAAACTTTCTGTTGCTACGCTACATGAGCTAATACTACTGTTAAAAAATACAAAACAAAAAACCATAAGTAAGGACAGCACAGAGAGAGAGAGAGAGAGAGAGAGAGAGAGAGCGCGCGCGCGCGCGCGCGTGTGTGTGTGTGTGTGTGTGTGTGTGTGTGTGTGTGTGTGTGTGTGTGTGTGTGCAGCAAACACGGACTGACCATGACATGGTGATAAAATTTATAAAAAAAAACTCGTTCGCAGACTTTAGGTGCAGCATCGACAGGCTGTTAGGCTGCCGTCACTGCAAGAATTGTGTAAAAGTGATTACGTCAAATGTATTATGCTCTTAATCTCTTTCTAAAATCAAGATTGGTTTCATCTGCCTAGTGTCAGATAATTATTTCCATTCAGAGAGAGAGAGAGAAAGAGACTTTGTATGTGTATTTATCTTCCTCCACGATATAAGGCATTACAAAAACAAAAGGCCGACCATGAGGACAGGCGGTCGCTGGAAACATTAGCAACCTTCTGGGCTGGTAACCATCTTGTCGAGTTTTTCTGGCCACCTCTATTTGCAATGTTGGCGTTCAACACTGGCATGAGTTTGACTAGCGTTTGTTGAACAATATTTTGGACAAGATACTTGGCATTGCCGCGCTGCTGCTGCTGCTGCTGCTGCTGGTCCAGATGAGAGCTCAAAAGAAAACACACACACACACACACACACACACACACACACACACACACACACACACACAAAACTGCGTTTCCCTTGCCTGGATGCAAGGACTGACAAAGAAGCACGTGTCTATAAACAGAGTTTGCGATTTGCGACACTGACCACACTGGCCACACTGGAATCTGCGCCCATCAAAGGCGTTTGTGACTTCAACACCTGTCCGCTGTGTACGACTTGCTTCACTGCTACTCGAGTCGTCCATCGTTGTGTGCGGTTGTTCCGTGACGGTTTGTGCGGTCTGTAGCTGTTCCAGGCATCCGCGATTCTGCTTTCTTCTTGGTCAATGTGACGCGCGAAGACAGTCGATCGTCAGTTCACGCGCGGGTAGGGTTCCTTCGGCTGTGGGACGGGAAGATTTCCAGGCTGTTTCAACCCGACGGGCTAGAACTGTCACGAGACCTCCGATTTTTACAGTGTAGCTTCTGCAGATGTCAGGCAGCCCACTTTCTTTACAAACAAAAATCCAACTTTATACAGACATATATATGTGTAGTGGCAAAGGATAGAGAAGGCTGTGTCGTGTCCAGGGTAGAGAATGTAGCTGTGCGTCGTGGAAACTGAGACTGACAGCGTGTGCGATGCGTCGTGACCCAAACTAAAAGTGGCGGTGAGACGCGTGTCTCTTTCTTGATGAAGGCCCGCGTCGAGACTTCAGAGCCTCGCTGAGCACGCATCGTTTCTGCTTAGCGTCGGTCACACTGGCGACATAGCCAGGACCGCAATAGCACGTTGCTCCTACGCAGGTTCCGTGAGTTCCGCCGCAAGATTTGCCGTTCTCACAGGCTCGCTCTCTGAAGGTCTCATAAACACATCGCTTCCCGTCAGCGAAGTAACCTTCCTCGCACACACACGTGGTGTTGTTATCCTGGCAGCTGCCTTGGTCAGTGGGGCAGTTGGCGGAAGTGCAGCGCCCTTCAGTTTTGAAGTACCAAGTGAAGCAGCTCTTTCCCCACGCGAAGTAACCAGGGCCGCAGCTACACTTGCTTCGCTCCTCGTTGCATTTGGCAGGGCGAGGGCAGGTGGCGTTGCTGCATTCGGACACCTTGAAAGAATCCGAAACGCACTGACCGTTGCGCATCAGTTGAAAGTGTCTGTGCTTGCAGTCACATCTCTCGGCACTCATGTAACAGGCTCGCGGATCTATCCCGAGAGGACACTGCGGATTCGCCGACTCGTCGCACATGCCGAGAACGAGTCGTGTTGAGGCTCTGGCGCACAAGCCATTGTACACGAAGTGTTCTTCATCGCAAGTGCACATGCCTTTCTCACACGTTCCACTGAACCCGCACCTCTTTCCTAAAGTGCAGTTCATCGGTTCCTGGAACTCTGCCCCGCTTGCACAAATGGCGGAATGTCCCCAAAGGACATAGCCAGATGGGCAGGTACATTGATTGTAGTGTGTGTAACAGCTCCTCGATACGCATACGTGTTTCTCCGGTACTTCAGTCCCACTACGGTTGGAGCAAAGTACATACGACGGGAGGGAGGCAGGGGTGGTGGGCACCAGCATAATCACGAGAAACGGCAGACACAGCTCAAGAGAACTCATTGTCATCGTCATCGAGGCTGGGAAGATTTGAGACAGACAAGTTCTCCCCTCCACGACTGAGCACAGCTGACTGACAACTGACAAAGCCGGCACACAAAGACAAACCGATCTCTAACTGCTCCGTTGCAAACATGGCACTCGGCGTGAACGTTGTGATTGGTCTGACTTTGGTTACGCGCAGCTAAGATAACGTGATGTCATTGACGATGTGACGCGCAGATTATCATTGTCTCTTTGTTGGTTCTCTGGGATCGGGACCTACTTCAACTGATCGCTTGTTAAAAATAAATAATAATAATAGTAGTAATAATAATAATAGAATATTTATATAGCGCCTAACCTTATCTAAGCTCTAGGCGCTTTACATAAAATACACATTTATTCATATTAAGACATAAAAACACAAAAGACAGATAAAACAAACACAAGACAGGTAAAACTGATAAAACAGATAAAAACTAATAAAAACTCATATCCACACACACACACACACACACACACACACACACACACACACACACACACACACACACACACCCTGCGCACACACGCACTCACACCAGCAGAACGACAACATGGCACGGCTATGAGAGGGTGAAGAGATGAGTTTTCAGTCGGGACTTGAAGGTTTCCTTGTTTGAACTGTTTCTGATTGTAAGAGGGAGCTGATTCCAAGTAACAGGGGCCTGGTAACGGAAGGAACGCTGACCGAATGATTTAGTTCTGCAGGAGGGAATCTGGAAAGTGTAGGTGTCAGAGGATGAACGCAGTTGTCGGGAGGGAGTGTAGATGTGAAGGAGGTCAGAAAGGTATTGAGGGCCAGTGCCACTGACTGAACTGAAGCAGATTGATGAGACTCTGTAGCTGATTCTCTGTGGAATGGGAAGCCAGTGAAGACTTTGCAGTAGAGGGGTAATGTGGTCAGACCTTGAAGCTCTACAAATCAGACGGGCAGCACTGTTCTGCACTTTCTGAAGACGATCCAGCAGAGCCTTTGGTGCACCAGACAACAAGGAGTTACAATAATCAACTCTTGATAGCACAAGAGAACAAACAAGAAAAGCTATGA
>JACVVK020000056.1:857500-860000 GCA_018292915.2 Batillaria attramentaria
GGGTTTTGAGAGGCATTTAGGAGGTGGGTGGGTGTTTGGGAGTTTAACGTCCTTTTCCACCACATAAGGGTGATATCAAAGACGGGGAAACGAGAAAAGGGCCAGCACAAATATTTGGCCCCGACCGGGATTCCAACTCACGACCCGAGCATTGAAAGTCCAACGCTCTACCATTCGGCCACCGCGGTTCCCCTAGGCATTTAGGAACTTCTTTTAGGAACTTCTTTTCCATACAACAGTAGATGCCATATCATTTACAGGGTCGGCGGACTTCAAAATCTCGTTTGAGCCGAGACTATTGAACTTCTCAACTCCCCCCCCCCCACACACCCTCTCCCCACCCCCTCCCCACCCCCTACCCCCTCTTTGAAATGTGTTTAAAGGGGAGGACACAAGAGAAGCGTCGGAACTCGCATTCTGTGAGCATATTCTCATAAAAGAAAGAAGTTTCCACTGAAAACTGTAGCGCCTTCGGCTTTTGGATCAATACTCGTCTCTCTTCTTTTTGTCCAGGCGATGATGCAGGTCACTCTCACTTTCGAATTAAAAAAAAAAATGAAGAGAGAATGATACCTTGAGGGTGACAAACCATGCACAGAGAGAGAGAGAGAGAGAGAGAGAGAAGAGGGGTGGGTGGGTGTTTGGGGGTTTAACGTCCTTTTCCACCACATAGGGTGATATCAAAGACGGGGCAACGGTGAAAAAGCCAGCACAAATATTTGGCCCCAGCCGGGATCGAACTCACGACCCGAGCATTAGAAATCCAACGCTCTACCATTCGACCACCCCGGCTCCCGAGAGAGAGAGAGAGAGAGAGAGGGGGGGGGGGATCTAATAGGTACCAGAATCAGAACTGTTTATTGATAGGCCTTAGGCCCATTCAAAGTTGAGAGTGACATCCAGACATTCTTATACACATCAATACTTGTACATGAAATAACCAAAGTGCAAAATAAAGTATATCAACTCAGCTGAGCAACTGTTGTCTTTTTCTTAAAGCTAGAAAAATATATAATGCCAGGTTCTTAACTGTATAATAGTTACTTGAGGCCATTAGCAAAGTGAGTCGAAAGCTGCTTGGATGGTTCTTGGAATAAACCGGGTACTAACAGGTAGCCCGTCAGACTTCGCCCAGAGCCCAGGTCGAGTTTGTGATATGTGGAATGGTGTTTGGGAGTTTCACGTCCTTTTCCACCACGTAAGGGCGATATCAAAGACGGGGTAACGAGAAAAAGGCCAGCACAAATATGTAGCCCCAGCCTGGAAGCTAGCGATATGTGATACCGGTCTTTCCTGACTGCTCATCGGGGGTTTCTCTTCGGGTCATCCGGCTTTCCTCCCGTAGCAAAATGGAACATTTGGAAATCGAAAATTGGGTGGCGCTACACCGCGGCGACGCGCTTCCCCCAGGGAGAATTAAAGCAGCCCGAATTTCCCGAAAAGGATAATAAAGTAGTAAACAGACACACAACAACGAACACTTGTGATTGAGAAATGAAATAGGTTTTGTAGAAATGTATGTAACGCGCCTGTTAGGCCTACTTCACAGAAGATAGTGTTTTTTTGTTTTTTGTTTTACCTGGTGCTACTACGATTCAGAAGTGTCGACTCGGTGCCAGGAGTGAGAATCTGTAACTATCTAAGTGACGGTAAAAAATGGTTGACACCACCGAACACAAAAAGCTCAAAACGATTTGTGACCCTAGATCTGTCGGAAAATGGGCCTTGGGGGGGGGGGGGGAGCAAAGTTCCATAGTTCAAGGATTTGATTTGAGATTGGAACCCCAATGAGGCACGCACGAACCATTATTGATCGATTGCTGAAGGGCTTCTTTTTGGAATGGGGATGGGGGGGTGGGGGGGGGGGGAAGCAGGTCGTGGAAAAAATGAGTCGAGGAAGGGGGGTGGGGTGGGGGCATTGTGCGTGCGTTACATTCCATTGAGTGCTCCAATAAAACATGTGGTTTTCCCTGGGCGTGAACGCGCGCGCGTGTGCTTCTTTTTCTTTGCTTTCCCACCCTCCACCTCATTCCCTGTTTCGAACCATCCATCAAGGGTGTTCTGATAGCTCGACAAGCACAAGGCAGACGAACCCTTTCCCAGTAACTAGCGACCTCTAGCGGCTCTTTTGTCGCCCGGATAACAGCGGCCACGACAAGGGAGATGACTCACCGCCACGGACGACAAACACACATGCACCGACAGGCGCCGTCTGAAGAAGGCGGTCAGGCCAAAACACACATCGACCCGTGGGCCGATTATTAAAGACATGCGTCCTAAGTGAGCATGACTCGAAAATTAATCGCCATATCGATCAGGGCTGAGCACTGTCTGTGCAGCATGCACCGTGGCAAGTGACTCTTTTGGGTTGGAGGTTTGGGTGCCTGTTGATGGGAGGGCGGTTCCTCGGTTGACAGACAGACAGGCAGAGAAACATTAAGTCGTTGTTGGGTTTTTAAGGGTTTAACCTCTTTTACGACAACGTAATGGTGGCACCACA
>JACVVK020000056.1:875000-885000 GCA_018292915.2 Batillaria attramentaria
TGTTGTTGTTGTTGCTGTTGTGCTGCTGCTGTGATGTGATGTGCTGTGCTGTGCTGTGCTGTGCTGTGCTGTGCTGTGCTGTGATGTGATGTGATGTGATGTGGGGTGGTCTGTTGTAATTTATTGCGATGCAATATGTGATAGATGGCAGGTCACTGTTTTTTTAGGTGTGAGTGTGCGAGCATGCAAAATAGGTGGAGTGGGTGTGTATGGCCATATGAGTGAGTGTTTGGCATGTTTTGTGAGACCACAAAGCAATCTTCCACCTTGGAAATTCAATCAATATCTTATCTTATCTTATCTTATCTTATCTCACGAGCGAAACTGTTCCAAAACATGAGCTGGCTTAGCAAAGGTGGAATTAGCACATTCAAGAAAAAGAACTGATGCGTGTATTGCACACAGATCTTTCATTATTATTGTTTGCTCGATGGATGGATGTTTTGATATTTAACGTCTTTTGTCCACCACGTGGGTGATTTCAATTGGAAAAAGGCCCAGCCCTCGCAGGATTCGAACCTACGACTTTCTGATCTTTGGTCTCATGTTCAGCCGGTTGAGTCACTCGACCCCACTATTATTTGCTAGGATGCTGTACTCATTAATAAAGTCGATAGCTTGCCCATTCCACAAAGCCGTCGCATCGATCACGTGATGGATGCTTTGCGTAATTTCATCGGCTCCTATAATCCCTGGCCCTGCAACCCTCTGTGAGGTTTTCCTATCTGTCCGATCAGAAAGATCAGATCACGTCCAGGCATGCTGCTTCGAAATCGCCTTTAACCCCTGCATCGGCAAACTGCTGGGTTTGTTGTTGTTGTTGTTGTTGTTGTTGTTGTTGTTGTTGTTGTTGTTTTAAATCTGTTTTTTCTTTTTTCACAACTATACGTGAACACATAGACAAAAAAAAAATATTTACATGACAGAAACAGAAACAGTTACAGATCGACAGAACAGATGTACAGATAGCTCTAATCCATATACATACTATATACATACACACACAGACATACACATACATATGCTTTGTTGTTGCTGTTGTGCTGCTGCTGCTGCTAGCTGAAGCATGCCTCCTTTGGTTTAAACATTTTTATTCATTGAAGCCGGATCACCGTCAAGCAGTAAACAGCATTACGTTGAAAGAGAGCACAACAAGTAAAAACTTTTTCACGTGCTCATCTGAACCAGTTTACAGAAAGCATGGCGGAGAAATTGGCGTGGAAAAACTGGACTGAAATGTAAAGACGTTAAAAAAAGAAGAGAGCAGGAAGAAGAAAGGAAAGAAGAAAGAGCATATCACACTTTACTGTGAGTGGTGGTGGCAACAGCCCGTCCGCGAGGACACAGGTTTAGAAAGTTAAATGGCGAATCGACCCGATATGGCTCCTTTAAACAGGCTATTTCCAGGTTTACCAAGCCAGTATGTTTGGGACAGCTTCGCTTGTGAGCTCACTGTACACTCGGAAACGCTGTATCTCGATGATTAGTAGAGTTCTTAATGCGTTACAGTGTTGTTTACACACTTCGCGCGAGCGGTCGGACACTAAAAAATCTACGACTGTTGTTACACTACTGGAGCACTCAGTGTGGTCGCCGCGTCATCGATTACGCTTCTGTTGGCTCAGTGCCAGCAGTACAGACGCTGTCACTGTCCAGGTTTCTGAGTGGTGTGATGACAGATGCCCCCGAGATTAGCTCAGAACGACCTGTGAGCGCAAAGATCACTGTAGCCCCTGCAAGCATGCCTCCTTCAGCAATGACGAACTCTAAATCAGAGGATCTGTTCGCATGTTTCGAAGTATCGTATTCACTCCGTCAATACCTCCTGCAGAGGGCAAAGCTGATAAGGGAATTTGGCCTAGTCTACGGATCCTGGGGTACCGGGCTCCAGTCCCCTGGTGGGCAGGAATTTGGTTGGGTGTTTTGCATTGGGGGGATTTTCCCTCATCAAGTAGAGTCGGATTCACGTACAGACTCGTTTTTACGGTGCTTGTCTTGTCTTCGTGTACACACACACGCACGCATAAATGCCAAGTATGCACCTTAACACATTTCGTACCGCGTACCAGTATCCCATGTTTTTGACTTTTTTTTTTTTTGTGCCCTTTGTGTGAAAATCAGGCAAGATTAACGGTTCCTTAATGGTTCTTACTGCAGCAAACATGAGTATAATCAAAGTGCAAACACTCCCACTAAGCCAAATTTAAAGCCATGCAGACATAAATGATTTTTTTTTTAAGTGAGGCCACTGGTTCACAACCCCAAACTTACTTGGTAGAACTGAGTTAAATATTTCATGGATCTGTATGTGTGTGAGATGACCCCCCAAAAAACAAACAAACAAACAAGAAACAAACAACCCCCCCCCCCCCCCCCAAAAAAAAAAAAAAAAACCGCACAAAAAACACAAACAAAAACAACAACTACGACAACGACAACGACGACAACGACAATAACAACAAACCAAAACAAACAAACAAAGAAACAAACGCCACCCAACCTAGCCATCCTCTTTTTTTCTTTTTTGCTGGTGGGGCGTAAAGCCGGATAACCCGGAGAGTAATCCCAGACAAGCAGCCCGGTAGCCAGGAAAAACCGGTATCACACATTATCACAAGCTCGATCTGGGATCCCCCAATCGATCAAACCCATGCTTCATCGCCGTGACATTGGTGACGGCCGTTCACCTGCTAAGTCCGACGCTTTACCTATTACACCAACGCTCAACCCCTGTCTATACGTAGCGCGTCTGTCTCTGCGTTTGTTAGTTCGGGCGTAACTTTGTCTTCTCCGTTGTCCTGTAGTATTGGAACTAAGCCGACGACTTTACGTGCTTTCAAGCCCACAGCACGGGTTCGGGATTCCCCGCAGGATACCTCAGGGCTGAGGTAGCTTTTTTGGATTGGTCCCTGACCAGTCTAAACTCGCTTTGAGCTTTTTGCTGTTCTGACGTTATCAGTGTCACGGTGACAATAACCCACGAGATCTCAGTCGTTCGTCTCCTGCTTCAGCTAACGCGTTATCTAGAAAAAGGACGCACGCGCTCATCAAATTCACGTCACTAAAACCTTTTTTTCTTTCTCCAGACCGGAATCTGGCAATGACCTTGTCATCAAGGTCTCAGACCAGTATAATTATCCTACCATTTTTTTTTTTTTTTCCTCGGCTCCCCACTTTTGTCCCTATATCCCTGGAGCATTACGCTGCCTCACACCGATCGGCAGCAGACAGTATCGATTTGGCCGGCAAAAGGCTTTATTACAAGCCCGGACAACTCTTCCACCAGATTACCTCGCTGATCGGCCTTCAAAGGAAACCGGGATATTATCGGTATTGATCAGTTTGCCACCTTATTTTCCTGACGTTACTCATTCCCTCCGGAGACTGTTGCAGCTTATTTTCGCTTTGGGGCTGAAAGACGTGGTTGTCAGTTCGCATCAGGGAGTCAGTAGGCTGGAACCGATATGGTTGAGGTGCATTTCTGCAATCATTTGCAAAAGGGGCACAAGTGTCCTGTCAAGTCCATGGCGTTAAAGGACCATTTTGTCCAGAAGACGGTAGTTTTATGGTCCTGCAGACTGCACTTTGATGCGCCGGCTGGTGTAGTTACAGCAGATGGGACAATATTGTGGGAGTTTGTGGATGTGACGATCGCCTCGTACGGTCTGATCGAAGCTCTGCACTGCCATTCTTCTTCTGCTGCTGCTGCTGACGACGACTACGACAATGATGATGATGACGATGACGATGGTGACGACGACGACGACGATGGTGATGACGATGACGATCACGACGATGATGGTGATCTCTTGTAACTCGCTGAAATCAAAGGCTCGTAGCGCGGGGGGGGGGGGGGGGGGGGGGGATACAAGTAAAAAACGAAACGTCTGCATCAGAACTTGGAGAAAAGCTTTGCCTTCAGGTTTAGTTTGAGACGGTTTCTCTGCTAGAAACGTGTTCATATCCGGTGTGTGACTGAGAGAATGCGTGTGATTCACGTGCGTGTGCGTGTTGTGTTCAGCTCGCGGAGCTCTGAGTCAAGCAATCGGGAAAAGCGCCTACATAATCCACACATTAGTAGTACCCCCCCCCCCCCTGTAGTAGTAGTAGTACCCCCCCCCCCTGTAGTAGTAGTAGTACCCCCCCCCCCCTGTAGTAGTAGTAGTACATGTACCCCTGTAGTAGTAGTAGTACATGTACCCCTGTAGTAGTAGTAGTAGTAGTAGTAGTAGTAGTAGTAGTACCACCCCCCCCCCCCCTGTAGTAGTAGTAGTAGTAGTAGTAACCCCCCCCCCCCTGTAGTAGTAGTAGTACATGTACCCCTGTAGTAGTAGTAGTAGTAGTACCACCCCCCCACCCCCCCCCCCCCCCCCCCCGTAGTAGTAGTAGTAGTACCCCCCCCCCCCCTGTAGTAGTAGTAGTAGTAACCCCCCCCCCCCTGTAGTAGTAGTAGTAGTAGTAGTACATGTACCCCTGTAGTAATAGTAAGAGGAGGAGGAGCAGCAGCAGCAGTAGTAGTAGTAGTAGTAATAGTAGTAGTATTTACCATCATTTGGAAAAAGGGCCTAAGCGCCATAGATTTGATAAGCGTTTAGAACCTTTCTCCACAAAAAAACGAGACTTCATCAAGTTTGCTATGTAAGCCTAGGCACACGCACAAAACCTTGACCAGATGTCTCCCTCCTTCGCTTGCAGGTCTAGCGCTGGACTGGGTGGGGCGCCAGCTGTACCTGACTAACATGGGATACTCGGAGCCCGGGCTGGACGGCGCCGTCTACTCCTGGCATCGCATCGAGATGATCGCCCTGCACAAGGGACAGAGGAAGACTGTGGTCACGGATGTGGAGCGGCCCCGTGGCCTCGACCTTGACATTGAAAATGGGTAAGTTTGTCAGCTTGAAACTGAGAAGGAGGTGGTAGGGTTTTGTTTTTTTTCCCTCGTCGTAGTGTTCAGTGTCACGGGTGATGCACGTGATCACCGAAATGTCAAGTCGAACTGGAAAGGTCAAAGAAAGCAACGCTAAACCTAGCCAAAGTTTATCAAGAACAGTGAAGTGGTATACGACTTGTATATTTCGCAAATAGTCATTGTCTCTAGTGCGTTGTTAGTGTGTTGCCTGAATTTTGTTGCACTTTTTGCAGTATTATTGTACTCTTTTTGAGTTTTTTTTTGTTTGTTTTTTTTGTCCTTTGTACAGTCGTGGTTTTCTATATTCAGAACATTCACGTTCAGTTCGCTCTGATTTTCTATATTTCCTCCACACCCCGGAAGGTGCTACAGGAATTAGCATTTTCGCATTTGAATTTGAATCAAAGAGTGCAGACACATAGTTCCTCATACTGGTCATAGTGTGAGGAAGTGTGTGTGTGCGTGTGTGTGTGTGTGTGTGTGTGTGTGTGTGTGTGTGTGTGTGTGTGTGTGTGTGTGCGTGCGTGCGTGCGTGTTTGCGTGCTTGTGTGTACATGTGTACCTGTGTGTTTCCAGATTCATGTTTTACGGAGACTGGGGCCGCACGCCCAAGATCGTTCAAGCTCACCTGGACGGCTCTCACAGCCGGGTGATTCTGGACGAGGGCCTGAGCAACCCCAACGGTCTCACCTTCCACAACGGCCAGGTGTATGTGGCCGACTCTAACTACAACAACCGGACCACAGGGCCACACCTCAAGGTGTACAACGTGGAGAAAGAGTACTGGCAGGACCTCAAGCTCAGCTCCAACATCTCTGTGAGTTTTGACGGGGTCGCTTAGATTTTGGTGTGTGCCTGTATTGTAGTTTCTTGTTTGTGTGTAGTGTGGACATGATGAGGCTTACGGTAAATTTTGGATTACAATGGGAAAAAAGGCTCTGTGTGCGTGCGTGCGTACGTGTGTGTGTGTGTGTGTGTGTGTGTGTGTGTGTGTGTGTGTGTGTGTGTGTGTGTCTGTGTGTGTGTCTGTGTGTGCGTGTTGCTTTTGTGGTTCACTTGCATTTATGTGAATGCCTACATTCGAAATGCTACAAGAAAATCGTAATCCATTTTATGGTGCAAAGGTTTCTGTCTTGAACGAAAACATCTACAAGTACAAGGTTCGTGAATGGGTCGATAAGATACACTGTAGACTTAGTAGAGAATTTGCAGAATTTCTCTGCCATGGTTGATACTTCGAATCTTAGCTCCTCTTAGGGTCCCAAAAGGCTTTTGATAAAAGGTTTCGTCTGCCGACAGTTTTTTTTTTTTAAATCACAAGATTAAGGACATGAGATTACTGTGTTAGTCTGTGTTATCTGGCTAACAACTACATTGAAAGCCTCTAGCCAGACAGTAAACTAAAAGAAAAAAGTTTTGGGAGCATTTAGGTACTGTAAGACATCCAAGACAAGCATAATCATAAGTCAGGAAAGCACACAAAAGTTTTGCTAAGTTTCACAGTAACTCAGCAAGTACAATATTCTCTCCTGATGCTCTCACAAGGACGACGCCAACCCAGACGAGGTAAGATCTACTGGCCAAGCATGCGCTGCTTATAATTTTGGCGAGAGGGGAGTACGTGTTTGTGTGTGTAGCAGCAATATAGATGTGATGTACGATGGGCCAGTATCGATCGACAACTTTCGCTGTTTGCCAAGTCAGGAGGGAGAAGCCCCTGGAGGTCACGGAGAGTTGCCCGGCCCATCCCAAGTGTTGGGAACCATAACTTTTGGCCAAATTTTGCTGCGCTCTGCAGTTCCTATTGATTTGGCTGCAGCCGCATGGGGGGGGGGGGGGATGGGTGAGGGTGAGAGAGGGTGGGGGGGGGGGGTAAGAGGATGGTGCGTGTGTGGAAGGGGGGGGGGAGGGGGCAGGAGGGTGAGTGGGTGGAAGAACAGGATGATATCACGTATTTTTTAGTGTGTAGCAGTTTCAAACAAATCTGCATTTTCTTTTTATCTGCTTTCTCGAGCGTGGGTAAACTTTGTAATACGAGTAGCTAACGAACACAGCAGTACGTGAATTCAAATTGTTTCAATGATCGAATAGGTTACCAAGTGTACAAAGGCTGTTACAGCAGGGCATGTTTTGCTTCTCTGTATCTGTCTCTGTCTCTGTGTCTGTCTGTCTGTCTGTCTGTCTGTCTGTCTGTCTGTCTGTCTGTCTCTCTCTCTCTCTCTCTTCATCTTGAGTGTTTCCACGACTTTTGGCCGTTTCAGTGATCCCGGCATTGGCTCTCTCTCTCTCTCTCTCTCTCTCTCTCTCTCTCACTTTCTCTCTCTCTCTCTCTCTCTCTCTCTCTCTCTCTCTCTGGCACCCTTTTATCTGCCTGTCCATCTTGAGGGTTTCCACAACTTTTAGACATTTCTGCTGCGCTGTGCAGTTTATATTGATTTGCTGTAGGCGTAAGGGGCGAAGAGAGCGTCCGATCCCATATCTCTCATATCTGATAAAGATTTTCTTCGGAAAGCATACAGGAACAATTGTGTAATTGTATGTAGTTTAAATGAGATCTCTCCGTTTTTTTAGCTTTTGGAAAAATTCAGAAACGATGTCGTTGTGGGTGGCCTTGGTGGTGTTCTGTAGCATCGTAAGCTGTTTATTGCCGATGAGATTGTGTGTGTGTGTGTGTGTGTGTGTGTGTGTGTGTGTGTGTGTGTGTGTGTGTGTGTGTGTGTGTGTGTGTGTGTGTGCGTGAGTACGTGCGTGCATGCGTGCGTGTGTGCACCATGGTATTTCTTCTTTCACCCTTAAAAACGTCAGTGGCGCTATGCCATTTTCAACCCGCGTATCATAGCATTGACAATCGCCATGGTGAGCATACCAGATCTAGAGTTCTCTGTATATTGTAATTCACGAAAGAAATGACGATGTCTCGTGTACAGTTGCCCATGGGACTGGCAGTCCGAGGGTACACCCTGTACTACTCAGACTGGATCTCCGTGGAGCCTGACGCTGTGGGCTACATCAAGTCTTACGACCTTCGGTTTGGCGTCGACAACAACGTCATCCTGAAAGGCCATCAGCCTACTGGTCTGCACTACTCTCCCCATGCTCGAAAACGTCAAGGTAGGTGGGTGTGAAACGGGCAGTGTCGGAAAGTGGTTCTGGTTAGTGTTACAGCTGGAACGGCAATAGACGAAACCAATTCTGTCAATCGAAAGGGTCTAACCCCCAGAATTCAGCAAATCGTGTCCCGCGGCATAATGAGCACAACGCATCGCATGGTTTGGCAAGTTTTGTGTACGTGTGTCTTCGTGGTGTATTGCTAGACACCACCCAGGCAGTTCAAAACGGTCTGCGAGCTTGAACATCTCAATATTAGGACCTTTCATGCTAAGCAGAGCTCTGGTTGCAATATATACTGACGTCTGTTGGTCGTGTGAACTTGAAACAAAATCGTCTGAATGAAACTGTGGTTGGTCAGTGAGTGACAGCAACACTATTACTGACGCCTTGCTTTTCGCTTTGTCTTTAGCGTTCTATTGGCTCCTCGCCAGCCTGTGAGATGCTGTAATTATGCAGGTGTTGTACAATGTTAGACACGGCTGAGTACAGTTTGTGGACCTGGATATGTCAGGAGATGGGCTCTTAAAGCGTAGATAGTTCACTGTTTTTTCCAGTAGCAGTGTTGTTGTTTTTTTTGTTTTTTTTGTTTTTTGTTTTTGTTTGTGGAGGTTTGCTTTCATGGGGGGTTCCTGGATTTTCGTGGCGTGTAACTGCTGCTTTCACTTGCAGACTCTTCTGATAGCATCTGCGAGCATGCATCATGCAGCCATGCCTGTGTTCGGGTCCCAGGGAAAACAGAAGACCCGTTCCAGTGTATCTGCCCTGATGAGTCCGCCAAGATCCTAGCCAGCAACTACGCCACATGTGACCGTATGTTATCATCATTTTGATTTCTGGTGTTGTTGTTGTTGCTGTTGTTGTTGTTGTTTTCGTTTTTGGATGAATTATGGGGAGCCGGGATAACCGAATGGTAGAGCGTTGGATTTTCACTGCTTTGGTCGTGAGTTCGAATCCCGGCTGGGGCCAACTTTTTAGCTGGCCTTTTTCTCGTTGCCCCGTCCTTGATATCACCCTTTACATGGTGGAAGAGGACGTTAAAATCCTAAACACCCACCCACCCCCACTCTTGTCTGAATTACTCCTTTGTTAACACATAACGTACCGCACACGGGGATTCCCCGTTCTTGCATTTGTCTGCCCACCACATCATTCTGACTTTTCATTATCTTTATGTCAACTGAAGTCGTTATATTTCCCCACTCTCTGGAGGCATTGTGTGGTAGTGTGAAACGGCATCCTTACTGAACTGCCAGTCTTCTAATGTATGTGCGGGTTGCTTGGGCTGGGAATCCTGCACACCGTACTTGGTACGAATTGAGTTAATTTGTTAACTACAGTGTAGGGTTTTTTTTTTAACGCCCCTAATGAGCGTATCGGATGGAACGCACATTGCTTTATCGGCTTACGCATTACTACTTTATTACACCCATGCCTTCTTCTGAAGAACTGGATTTTATTTCGCTCTTGTGTGCCACAGGTCCAGAGAACTTTCTGCTGTATGCGGATTTGAACACACTGCAGCTGGTATCGCTAGACAGTGACACTGAGGCCACACCCCACGTCCTGCTGTACGAAGACATCGCAAGCAATTTGGTCGCTCTGACCTATGATGACACTACTGATACCATCTACTGGAGTGATCTTACCAGGTTTCTGAGTTTTCCTTTTTTTAACACAAAACCTATTTACTAGACGTGACAGTTATTATCTGGTAACTGTGAATTGACTAAGAGCATGTACTTGTTACAGAACACAGAATCAGCCTGGATTTGTACCTTGGTTTATTTCCACTAGAGTGAAAGCGATTTACGGATCAACAGATGTTTCTTTCAGTGGACAGGAGGCTTCACCGTTTCTGTTTCTTCAGTTTAGCAAAAAAATGTTTTTAGGGAAGATGGATGATGCTCGATGACTTGATTCTATAGGTTCCAGGAAAAAGAAAGAAAGAAAGAAAAGCAGTTGAAGATTTTCTTCTCTAAA
>JACVVK020000056.1:890000-990000 GCA_018292915.2 Batillaria attramentaria
TTGTCAGTCAGTCTTCCGGCGTATTCTATTCTTTTGTCAAAAATCTCTCAATCCACATCTACCTTCCAGACATCATCACCGAATCCACAACGGAAGACCAGACACAGGAGGACGACATGAGCACAGTGACGCATGGTTACGGATATTTCACACGTGACCTGGGTCTCTCTGCAAGTCCTGGCGATGTCAGCCCAGAGAATGCGTCCCAGCGCAAGATGGACGGTGGTGGTGTTGGTAGTACAACAGCTAGTGGAACAGAGCAGCCGTTCTATGAGCCCTTCCCTGGTGGAGACAGAGGTGGGGAGTATTTTGATAGAATAAAATAAAGTATTGTGGATGTGACATGGTCGGTTTGGCATTGGCCATCCACGACCGTGTTTACTAAGAGGATAAATTTGAATTCATTTTCCTTTATATGTCAGACAATAAAGTATCATTGAAATGTCTCGAGTTGAAATGAATAATTAACAAGAAATCAATAAATTAAGAGACAAAGAGATGCAGAATGCGCTTAAAAGAGAGATGGCACATTTACTGGTTCTCGCTGGAAAACAGCCCCGTAATGAAAACAAAAATAGCAGAAACACACAGAAAGCTACATATCTGTCAGAACTGCTTTGTGCGCTTGCCAGTGTCAGTAATATTACGGTACACTCTATCACCATCAGTTTTACTATTCCGTACTTTCTATACTTACCTTCGGACAGACAAGCCCTATTTTGAGTCCTGCGAGAACCGGGAAGTGTTCCTTGAACCTGATGCCAACGGCCGCGCTATAGTGGACGTGGCGACGGCCCGTGATGGGTACGGGAACCGCCTTCCAGTCATCTCCACCATCGACATCGACAACGACCACATCAGTCTAGAGTGGGCCAAGGGGACGCAGCAGACGGTTGTCCTCAACGCTTACGACAACTGGCGGAATACGGCAACCTGTCAGTTCCAGGTGCTGTTGAGAGGTTAGTGTGGCTGTACTCAGCAGTTTCTTCTTTATAATAATAATGATAATAGGGCGGGTGGGGTGGGTGGCTGTTTCGGAGTTTAACGTCCTTTTCCACCACGTAAGGGTGATAGGGTGATATCGAAGACGGGGCAACGAGAAAAAGTCTAACACAATATTTTGGTCCAGCCGGGTAATAATAATAATAATAATGTGTGTGTGTGTGTGTGTGTGTGTGTGTGTGTGTGTGTGTGTGTGTGTGTGTGTGTGTGTGTGTGTGCATATTTGTTGGTATGAGTGAGTGCGGGAGTACGCGCATTGAGTCACTCTGTGAGAATTTTGCGCTATATAAGTACAATTCATTAAGCGCCGCGAACTGAACCCAACACGCACGCTCACGTGAATCACACGCATTCACTCACACACTGGACATAAACTCATTACAATCACGTGGTGCGAAGGGTCAGCTCAGCTATTTAAATTTCGGAATTTAGATTTGCATTTATGTTTCAAATTTGGTGGGCTGAACATTTCCAAAGCAGAGCAGAGGGGGAGGAAGCCGGATTACCCGGAGAGAACCCCCGACGAACGGTGCCACACATGAGAGGAAAAATTCTTTGCCCCGAGTAAATTATGAATTTCTGTTTCATTCTGGCCAGTTAGTGATTCTCTGTAAGAATATGTACTCCACTTGCCCCCCCCCCCCCCCTTCTGTTTTAGATTTTCACAGCACATAAAAAAGGAAAACAGATAAGCACAGTTCTTAATGTGAAAACTTGAATAACTGAGCTAAACATTTGCACCACGTGATTGAAGTTTGTCGATGTCCACGGTGTGCATGAGCACTTTTGATTGCCTTTCGGCTTTATACAATGTATTTGTTGTTTATCTACATGTTTATTTACAAACCGATTCACCAGTACCCAGTAAGTTTCGTGGAACTAGAAAGAACATTTGACTGAGCTTCGGACGTTTGAATGAGGGTGGGTGCGTGGGTGTTTGGGAGTTTAACGCCCTTTTCCACCACATAAGGGTGATATCAAAGACTGGGGCAACGAGAAAAAGGCCAGCACAAATATTTGACCCCATCCGGGATTCGAACTCACGACCCGAGCATTGAAAGTCCAGCGGTTACCATTCGGCCACCGGGCTCCCCGGACGTTTGAATGAAGTGTTGGTGGAAATAATAATAATAATAATAATGGATACTTATAAAGCGCTTATTCTCAGTCTGCTTTAAGCACCCGCGACGTTCGGCTAAAATTGTGTGACCGGTTGCCATTTTTCTCTGTCTTTCAGACGTCGTCCCACCAGTGTTCACCTCTTGCCCCGGTGACGTAATGAAGAAGACAGAGCTTGCGTCAGACACAGTGTTCTGGCCCAAACCTGTTGCCGAGGACAACTCGCTGGTCGTCGAGGTGACGGGCAGTCACGAGCCGAACTCGTTGTTCAGCATTGGTGTGACGGAAGTCAACTACACAGCCGAAGATGACTCGGGAAACAGAGCCGATTGCAGATTCACTGTTACAGTCATTTTAGGTGAGGACTGACATGCGCTTACTCTCTTTACAGCGGCTGAGTAAGAGGGATAAGAAAAGAAAAAGGATGGAATGGATCTCTTGCTCATGATACTCATCAAGCACAAGAAAAATTGTTGCCCCAGCTGTCAAGCCCTCCTTGGATTTCACCCACAGCCTGGGAGCTGATGAAGATTTGGGGCAGCAAAGAAACAAACAAACAAACAAACAAACATTAAATAAATAAATGAATAAAAGAAAACAGAAAAGGGATGGAAGCAAGGGCAGGACAAGGGGCACGTCTGAATAAGACAAAGATGACTAAGGTTTTAACTGGTAATATTATGAATTTAAGTAATACAAGTAACACAGAATTCAAAATTCATGAGCATTCTTTCTGTTATTTGTCTCTTCAATTCAATTCAATTCAAAATACTTTATTGTCTGTTTAAGAGAGACTCGAAAAACAGAAAATCTTCTTTGGCCTCACATTATGCTCTTTCACAGATAAGATAAAATACAGTCATTAAAGATCTTGATATCAAACATAAAAATAAAATAGGGTTAAACGTTAAGGTCAAACAAACTTCAGAAACAATTTTTTTTAATGCTCTTGCTGAGCATCCCAGGTTTTATTGTTGTTGTTGTTGTTGTTTATTGTCGTTTTTGTTGTTGTTGTTGTTGTTTGTTTGGGTTTGTGTAATAGCATCCACGCTGGAACTGTTCCACAAGTTTTAAACTACATACCAAAGTTTTGTACGGGCCATGTAAACTAGTTAAAATTTCTGTCCTTTTTTTTCCCCCAACAGAGCAACGATGTAGTCTTCCGACCTTCAAGAACGGAGCCATCATGTGTCGCACCAACTGGGAACAGACGTACTCCATCGCACACGCAAGGAAGACAACTCCGCCAAACCTGTCCGCGTCGCCGCCAGAGTTGTGCCAGTTCACGTGTCAGGGTAACCACGTTGTCAACCCTGTCAGCCTCTTCTCTCGTCCCTTCGACTGCCGTGCTGGTGGCGAGGACTTTGCCAAGCTTTCTGCCTTGATGAAGAAACAGGATGCGTGTTTATGTGAGTTCTATTAAGAAGTATAATCTATTGGTGTGTATTTTAAGTCGTTCAGATTCACGTATCTTTATCATCCCGATTTTTGCAATTTGTTTACAAAAACAAAAAACAAAAAAAATGGTGCTTCTGTACCCCCCCCCCACCCCCCTTCCTTCCCCATCTCTTTTGTCAGCATATGAGTCAAAAGTAAACAATAACAGAAATGACACCCTTCGTTGTTCCAGTGAAGAAAAGCCCAACAATCGCCCGTCAGGAATTCAGCCTGAGTTTTGAGGGCCCGTGTAGTCCCGACGACGAGGCCCTGAAGCAGGAGTTGAGGGTCCAAATCCTTGATCCGCTGGATGAGAAGAACCTATGCGAGTGGGCGGAGTGTCACCATGGCAACATCACCATCCACTGTGGGCCCCCTCCACCCTCCAAGAGGCGCAGTGGCACTGTGCCGGACACGTTTGACATGCGCTGGAACGTCACAATTCAGAGCAGGTGAGGCGGAAGTTTAGGCGTGTCTCATGAAACATACTAGGTTGATTACCATGGACACAAGCTCACTTGGCTACAGCTTGGAAAGTGCCAATCACTGTTTCAGATTTCACAGCAGTTCGCAACCCCCCCCCCCCCCCCCCTCCCCAGTGATGCCAACACAAACTGTAAAAAAAAAAAAAAAAAAAACCCACTTCCTGGGTGTGGGGCATTGATGAGACATATGTGTATGAATGGCGGACACCTTCATTATCCGTCACTCTAAGGCGAGCAAAAAAAAAAAAAACCCCAGTTGTCTAAATTTCTGAAACTATGGTCGATTTTTTTTTATCTGTACACTTTTTTTGTAGGCACATTTCTAGAAATATGCCCATTTTTTTTGTTTTTGTTTTGTTTTTTTGAAAATGTGTCTGTCCCCAAGTCCCCCCTCCCCCCACCCCCCACCCTAAAAAAAAAGAAAAAGTTCTGGCATTTCTTGTTAGGCCATTTTGTTTCTGCCATTGAGACATCCAGTACAGTACTATTCACTGCTGCTTTCTCTTCCTTCTCTGGCAACTAGCGAGGGACTGAGTCGTGACAAGGTGGATAAGATCTTTCTCAGCATCAAGCTGGAGCTGATGAATATGGCGGCCATGCCCATCACCCTGGCCCTTCAGCAGCACTTCCAGACCGTTGCCAACAGCGTGCGGATGTTCCCGCTGGAGTTCACTTGCCAGCCTGGAGAGATGAGTTTCAGCGATGGGTGTGGTAAGTGTGTGCCAAACATTTTGTCTTTGTATTCCTTCTTTCCTATTTGTGCTGGCTTTTCCATCGTTGCTCCGTCTTTGATATCACCCGTATGTGGTGGAAAAGGATGTTAAACCCACAAACACCCACCCACCCTTTCCCCACTAAGCTTTATTTATATTTACAGTACGTGTATCTCGAAACGATTTCCTAAGCACCACGAGCACTTAAGATGTAATAATAATAATAATAATAATAATGAGTATTGTAAAGGCGCTTTACCCAATTTCATGAATCGGCTCAGAGCGCCGCGGACTGAACCCAACACGCACGCTCACGTGAATCACACGCATTCTCTCACACACTGGACATAAACACATTACAATCACGTGGTGCGAAGGGCCAGCTCAGCTATTTAAATTTCGGAATTTAGAATTGCATTTATTTTTTTCAAATTTGGTGGGCTGAACATTTCCAAAGCAGAGGGGGAGGAAGCCGGAGTACCCGGAGAGAACCCCCGACGATGTAGCCATGCACTATATCACATCATCATCATCTCTTCTGATTTTCTTTTCTTTTATGGATGGTTGACTCCTTCCCCTCCCCTCCCCTACCCCCCCCCCCCCCCCCCCCCCCTCCAGCACATGCGCCTCTCCTTGTGCGTCTCTCTCCACCCAAAGACACGTAAATTGTAATACCGTCCTCTCACCCCACCCTATCTCAGTCTTGATTGATTGATTAGCGGGCTGGCTGACTGATCGATTGGTTGACTGGCTGGTTGCTTGGTTGATCGGCTGACTGACTGACATATTGACAGATTGACTGACTGACTGGCTGGCTGATTGACTGAATGACTGATCATTTGATTTGATTTGACTGACTGAATGACTGAGTGATTGATTTGTGAATGATTAACTCATAATCCTTTGCAGTTCCTTGCCCCGTTGGCACATATTACAACATGAGTGGACTGATGAGTGACTGACTGACTGACTGACTGACTGACCAGTTGATTGATTTGACTGACCGATCGATTCGTGAATAATCAACTCACAATCCCTTGCAGTTCCTTGCCCAGCTGGTACATACTACAACACAACGACAGGCCGGTGCCGACTGTGCGCACGCGGATTGTGGCAGCACCAGACTCGACAGCTAAGCTGTCAGCAGTGTAGCTACGGATACACCAGAGAAGAGGGCGCCCTTAGTGAGAAGGAGTGTAAGTCAGTCACGTCGTGGTTCACCAAGACGGCTTAATTCGTTTAATAAGCTACATTTCTCGTTTATTGTTATTTAATTATTATTTTATATTCCTATTTCCGAAATATTTTGCCAGTGCGGTGTAGTTCACCAACTACAGTACCACTGCGCCAGGTTTGATGTTTCAAATCTCCTGTTCAAAGCTTCTGAGAAAATGCCAGTATTATGATTTACCATGGACACACACACACACACACACACGCACGCACGCACGCACGCACGCACGCACACACATCAACAGGACTTTATTCTCTTATTTGTACACACAATACTGTGCAGAAGAGAACACTTTGGTATGGACACAATAAGGTTACCACGGCGTCTCGGCACAGACGCGACGCCCGCTTGCAATCATAGCGCACACGCGCGCGCTCACACACACACACACACACACACACACACACACACACACACACACACACACGACGGAAGGTTCAGACGACGGAGGGGTATAACATAGTCTCACTTTGCTACACATGACTCAAGAAATCAAACCAGAGACATTGAATTATCACACGTGACTTTTTCTCCCTCAAAAAAAAAAAAAAAAAAAAAATGTCATCGAATCTGCACACCTGGGTTTCAGGTGTGACGTTCCCACCGATCGACGAGATGTCCAAGTTCCTGATCATCACCGCGTGCACGTTTGGTGTCGTGTTCCTGCTGATGGTGATCTTCATGTACCTGCAGTACCAGCGCCAGCAGCGGCAGGCCAAGCAACGAATGGCCCTCATGGCGAGTAATCCGCATCGCCTCCCCACGCCAAATGTCTATGCCAGTCCTCCCATTGTTAAGGTACATGCATGCGCTTAGTAACATACACACTAACTTAGGACGGGACCTGACTTTTTTTTTTTTTTCACATTACGTTAATAGATGGCTGCACTTTGCAAGCCATAGGCCAAAGCCCCGCTCCTTTACTCTGCCGTGCAATGGCAAAACCTCACTAAGTCCATGACGTCATTCTAGGGGAAAAGAAGAGATGGGCGTAATGGTCCTTTTTTTCGAATGACGTCAATAGGCTAACTGCTTTCTGTTTGTAGCAATATTGAACTACATGTGCTTCCGTCTTTGAAGTAGCCCCGAATTAGTCTTTGTGGCTTGCGCGGCGTTAAGCCTCAAAATCTCACTCACTCACCCCCGTCTTTGAAGTGTCTGGCAAGAAAGTTTGCCAGACTGTGCCACGTGTCGTGCTTATTATGCCATAGCATGCGACAGGCTGAATTAGGCGGCTCGGCCCTTTTCATTGACAGTGGTGGTGTCATCCATTCCAATCTTGTGTCTTTGGAGGGTTGAAAGTTGATGATCTAGAAGAAAAACAATCTTCAGAAAAAGTGTTTAGAATACTCATTAATATTTATTATAATGAATAATTCATAACATTTATTTTACCAAAAAATCTTCATGCCATTTGAATACCCTTTAGGGGGAAGGCAATTCTAAACATCCTTAGGTTTCGCTACATGTTCGATAAAAAATCTTCCCGAGGCATACGTCGTGGCAGATAAACACTGTACAGGTATGATGATGATGATGATGATGATTCAGTTCAGTTCAATTCAAATTCAAATAAATTTTTATCATCCCAAACGCGAAGTTTGTATTCTGTATACAAAGAGATACAGTCCGCCAGTACTTTGACGTTACCTACATCTGCTCATTATCAAAGCCCATGCGTCTATCTCTTCCTGACGTTTGTACGTGCTCTGTTTTTATATCAACAGCCGGCAGACCACATCCGCCGCAGCTCCCTCGACTACATTGGTTGCCACGACTACGAGGATATCGACGGCGCATCAACGGCCACCAAAGCCATGTTGCAAGCTCTCAGCAAATCTTCCTACTGGCATCGAAACAATTCCCTGTCGCGCTCCCCCTACGCTTCAAATAGGGACTCGCTACATTCCTTCAAAGGTACGAGTGACCTGATGTTTCGCATCCCTCCCTCACCGACACAGCGCGAGTCTCTCGGAGCCAACTCTTTCCAGACGTCTGCAGAAACCCTGACTGTTCAGTCTTCTCCGAGAGGGTCACACCGCTCTTTTCACATGGGCGGTGATGGGTTCTACAGCAAACCTCCGATGTCTCCAGGTATCAACAACATCAACTCATTCAAAGGATCCCCTGTGTCTCCGTACAAAAGTTTGAATTTTGGCCGTGAAAACGGGAGTGCGTTAAGAACCTCCCCTGACTCCCCAACCAGAAGTCCTCAACTGCCCAGAGACGCGGAGAGCCCGTACAGGCTGGTCAACAAGACTCACGATGCCGACAGTCCATATCGACTGGCCAGGGAGTCACCTTACGGTCGCGTCACTGTCACCCCATCCCCCTTTTACAGAGAGCTCCAGAAAACATTTCAGTCGGGGTCGGGGTTTCCTCAAGAGTTTGGCTCCGATTTTGCGCCTGATATGCCACCAGAGGCTTCGTCCAGTAACCGAGGATTTTCAAGCATGCCGGAGTCCCCGAGCCGTGGGTCCAGGCTCCCTCGAGCTACGACGGATACGCAACACTCGTTTAAGTCCATGCCGGATTCACCAGTCCACAGCCGCTCGCCAACGATGGCTCCTGACGACCCCAACACGTTTACTCCGCTGGGTGATTCGTTATACAAACGGCCATCTTCACCGGTCTCCCCGATGCCGTCGAGCCGCATGTCCAGTGACTCGTTGCACAGATCTCCATCAACGCCCCGTGCTTCCCCTCTGTCGTCACGCAGGCGGATAGACTCCTCGCACCGTACACCACCCCTCACTCGCAACAAACGATCGATCACAGAAAACAGTTGTTACGAGTATGAATAACCGGGCATATTTTTCTCTCTTTTACTTACTTGTAGACCAACAGTGAGTAGTTTAGCAGAAAAAAAAAATTCATTTGTTGAAGTTGATAATGTGCAGCTAGAGTTTTTATGCTGATCATCTGATGTGTGAATTCTGAGGATAAACTTCGAAGTGACTTTGCACTTTATCAGCACTCTAGGCTTGGTTAAGCATAATAATGGTATGTTTAGCTTGCAGTCTGCAAAGTCAGAGACACGGCTGCTTATGAAACCTCTCAGACAGGAGAGCTCAAGCGACCGAGAGAATCACTGCTACATGATTGCGTTGCATTAGGCTTGGGTATGATTGTATTCAGATGTGTTTGTATTGAGGAAAGACATATTATGTACGTTGGCCAAAAGAAATATATCAGTTTGCAGGGCAATACATAATACAGTATTGTGAGTTTCTGCCTCATGTGTATACATTTACTTGTGTATATTATGTTGTGTAAAACTGGTCTGTAAAACTTTCTGTTTTCGCTGTGCACAGAATGTATTTGTAGTTCGTGTTCGAACAGAGTTTGATCTGTGTATTTTGGTCTTCTGAAAATTCATACCTCAGTTCTGAGGGTTTATTCATTGTTTGCATTTCATGGGAGTTGACACAGCTTACTGTACATATGTGTTAGACTGTGTGTTCAAAGACTGGTATATGGTTACCTTTGGTGTGTTCTTCGTCTGAAATGGAATTTGTGTATGATTTCAGATGTATACACCAGCTGCTAAATATATACAACTGCATTTACTGTTGGAGATATTGAATTATTCGCTCTCATTTGCCTAAAATTCTATTTGTCGAGCATTTTCTTAGTTTCAGTCACCATTCCATGTCATCAGAGTTGTAATCATGCCAGGTGAGATGAGCTGTTTTTGAACACTTCTTTGAAAATCAGGTTTTGATTTAAGTGCAATATGCTGTTTGCAGAATGTCTGTGTTTACACGATTTTATGTTTCAAACTTATTTCAAAGGCACTAATTTGTAAATTAGGAAAATCAAGAATCTAGACCTTTCATCCACAAGAACGGATAAGTATGCAGAGTTTGGGATGATCTCTTCGTTGTCTGTATCATCTTTTCTCATTACTGTCATCTTCATAACACACTGATAGAGAAATCATTCTAGCCCTGAAGTCGACGAACAAGTTACTTACATCCAGTAGCCATTATTTGTACGCAAGTTACATCTGTCATTGTCAGTCACCATCATCTTCAATGTTCTTCAAACCACCACCATGAAATGTTCAATATTCACCATAACTGTACTATCACTATGCAATTCTAATTTGCCTAATTTAATAATCTGCTGATTACCATAATCCCTCAATTCACAGCAGACATGATTATGCATCAGGTCTCCTTTAGCCTTTTTGTCAAACGGAAGCCTTCTTCAAGATTTTCACGAAATTTTTTGGAATGATATTTTGGAGAATTTTGTCAACATTTTACATGTGTTTTTTTTTTTAATTTGGACATTGCAGTTGGCAGAGGATTCTAGTCAATAAATTTGTGTCAAATTAAAGACAGCATTTTTTTCAGACAGTTTATATTGTATTCATTGTACTCTCTTCGGGCGTTCATGTGTAGGAACAGAATGTTGTATGTATCGTAAGCATATTTTGCTTTTGGTGGTACGGTCGATCAGTCTGGCTACCGCAGGTTTCATGATTTTCATGAATTCAAGATTGTGTGACTGTCATCTGGTGTACATGTTTGTGCGTGTGAAATACCCAACAACAGAATGAAAAATGCAGTACATGTATCAGGTACGTCCGTGTTTCAGAATAATGATCTAAACACACTGCATATTACAGGTCTGATGCTTCAGCATATGTTGTTTAGCAGTTTGGTTAATCCAAATCAATGGTTAATCCAAATCAACTGATTACAAAATAATTTGCTTAAAATACAGATTGAATCAGTTCCAGTGAGAGCAAGAACAACAATAGCTTTAGCTTTTCTTTAAAAAAAAAATTGTAAAGAAAACTTTTTGTGGTAACAGTACCTTGTATGCTGTGTATGTGTAGCTACTGCTAACAATTCTGTGTGTGCTTTTACTGCATAGACTTACGTGAAACGAAATGGTTTTCCTGTTGTGCAGGATTTTTATTTTTATTTTTTTTTTTTTTGGCTACCCCAGTTCTTTGCCAGTTCCAGTGGTGTTCCTCCCAGGTCATGGGTGGAATCCATGGAGGGCTCGGAGGCTGGGGCAATTTTTGTTATGCATGATGATGGCGATGAGCATGATGAGAAGATCCTGCTATTGAGGTCCGTGTGGTTTGCAGGACAGGGCCGCATTCCACGCTTCCTGTCACGTTGCCGGCCGTGTAATCATACACATCATAAGACGTGTTATACTAAGGGAAGCACCCCCAAAGTCGCACCCGTGAAGTAGGTGAATCTCGGCTGTGTGGCAACAGCCTCCCCACTGGACCCATAGCACACCCGCTCTGGGTAGGAGCCGACCTAAGTAGGAAAAATCCCGCTTGCCTCGGCTGGGACTCGAACCCGCGTCTCCCGGTCCATGGTCCGAAGTGCTAACCACTACACTACGGGGGACGGTTTGTTCTGCAGGATCTTGTGTTGTCCATGCAGCAGACATGTAAAACTGAAAAACACGCAAGCAGAACACGCAGCTTGCGTCTAATGAGACTAGTACGACTTCCAACTCGCTTAGGCCGCTAATAAACCAGCAACCTATAAACTTGGGAAACGTTTAACACGTACGTCAGAACACTTGAGCTGAGGTGAAAATGGGATTCGTACAGAACCAGTAGTACTGCTGAATCTGAAATATGGTTTGAATGGTCTTAGAAACAGCATGTGTCCATTTCTGAGAAATATGAAAATAAGAAATGTGTCCATCATACTGATGTGCTTCCAACTTTCTCATCATTTCATTACTTATTATGAGAAAGTGTTCATGTATGAAGTGTACAAAGTGTCATCCACCAGCCGTGTAACTTCCATTTGATGTCCACTCATGCCAGAACTGCAGAAATCCCATCGTTTTGTGGTAACTGTAGTTTTATATGCTCTTTCTTCATACAACGGCATTTCAGCAACGTATTGGACTGGGTCGCAGACACGTTTTTTTTTTTCTTAGGTTGGTTCAAGTTACCTTGAAGTGTAACACTGTCAGTGGAGTGCGTAGTCATTAGATGCTTGGACACGCTGAGAGGTGCCAGTTTGTAAATGAAAATGGCAACTATTATGCCTCAATGAAGTCACTTTCTACATTTTCTCTGATATTCTGTTCAGTATTTCCCATTTCATTTGCCAGTACATGTACATGTAATCACACATTTTTAAAACAGTATTAGACATTTATGGGCATCTTCTGGGACAATCTTACTAATAGTAATAGCTTCTTTGTCCCAACGAGGAAAGAATTTATTTGGGCATTTTTGCACGTGAATTTATTTATTTTGTTCAACTCCAAGAAAAAGGGTATTTGAATTATAGAATGATTTGTTGCATCGTGTTAGCATCTGATAACAGACAATGATAATCTGACAACAAGAGCAGTGCATGGACATACATGCATTTGCAAGTCTACTTTGAAACACACATGGCATGCACAACATCCAACCAATATCTCAACAAAGTTATTTGCATCACACCTAGTCAGTAATAGAAGGCCACGGTGGTATTCCCTCATTTATTTTCTGCTGTTATTATTGTTTCCAGTCTGCAGAAATTGACAGCTGCATGAGAAAATGAAAGTGCTTTGGAAATCTCTTCAGGTTCAAAATTGTGCTCACAGTAATGTGAAATGGCTGGTGCAGTAAACTGCATGACTTAATTCTTTAAGTTGTATTTTGTGCAGTTTCATTATGGCAAATTAAAGTACTTTGTGCTACCAATACAACTCTGTGTGTGTGTGTGTGTGTGTGTGTGTGTGTGTGTGCGTGCGTGCGCGCGCTTTGTCATTCCAATTTGTGTTCCAATATTACCCCATGCAAGGCTTCATATCCATGGGAACTGTAATGGGACAAATGTCCTGGTTGACTGTAAAAGTATAGGACACTTGTCCAGAATACTGTCCACTGTTGCACAGAAACACTAGGACACAAATCGTGTCAATCCGTCTTGGAAAGAAAGTAGTCATTTAAAAAATGAGTCAGTCAAGGACGTGGATACAAAGATACACGTACCATAACTAGGATGCACACCTTTTTGTATTTAATTTATACGACAGAACTGGAGACACACACTGAAACATCTGTGCACCTCAAATCAGACACAACAAAGAAGAAATGAGGACAATTTCAATTTCAGGTAGGCAACAGAGATTCTGGTACCAAGACTAGTGCAGATACAGCCAAGAACAAATGAGTACAATTTCTATTTAATTTATAAGGCACTTTAGACAGGACTGGAAATACGCTGACACACCTGTGCACCTCAAATCGGACAGTCAAGAAAACAATGAGTACAATTTCAGGTAGGCAACAGAGATTCTGGTATATCTAATCATGTTCCTCTTTGAATTCTTCTAAGCCTAAAAGTTGTGTTTGCACCTTCGCCCTACTTGATGTAAAAACTCATGTTGTGTACTTCCTGGGTCGCTAGCTACCCATACCACGCATATAGCGATGGTTTCGGGTTCCTAAGACACTAGTTCGCTGCGCCGGCGGCCAGATGCCGACCATGCATGCCTGACACAATTACCAGTCTGCAACCTGAAACAAGTCTCTGTGTTATATGTGTACATCTCCCTGCTGAAACCTGGGACCACAGACTATTTCTTGCTTCGCGGTCACTGCAATCACCCGATGCACTAGTTCAGGTGGACAGTGCCAGCCTGGTTGCCACAATGGTATTAAGTTCTTCTCGGGCGTGTACTGTAGTGTACCAGTGATGTCTACCACTTCTAGTGGTGTAAACACACCGGACAGGCTGCAGCAGGCTGGACATAACAATAAGCTGTAGGATGATTTTTACTAGCTGAGCTTGACTGAAGTTAGAATGAAATCCCCTATGGTGCATGGCAAACCTCACCTCGCAGTGTTAGCGTTGGACATTTTCCACTGAGACATGCATGCACTGTAGCTTGCAGGGCTAAAGTGTATTTTTCATTCAGCATCAATTGTGTCCTATCATTATATAAATATTGGCCCAGCCACCACAGGGATATTAATGTGTTGATTTTTTTCTTATGGTTGGATCCATGACCCTCGATTACAGGAGAGGGACATCATGACTAGGGTAAGCCACGACCCAGTGTAGAAGCCACTTTGACCGTTTCACATCTAAGTAAGCAGTACACGTTTATTGGTCCGACATAGATACCACATATATTTGAGGAATACCTGGAGTATGAACGCTTGTTTTTGCAAAGTAACAGAGATGTCAGCATAAACATGCACCTATGGGTCAGCCACAACCCAGGAAATGCCACAAAGGTTAAAAGAAAAAGGAAAGAAAAAAAGTGACCTGATCAGAGTCAACGCCTCATGATAAACTGGATTAATGAATATGCATTCACCAGAACTGATCAACACTGCAGTGAGTGAATACAACAAACTAGGATTATGACGTAGCTGACAGATGAAACTCTGAATATGCATTCACCAGAACTGATCAACACTGCAGTGAGTGAATACAACAAACTAGGATTATGACGTAGCTGACAGATGAAACTCTGAATATGCATTCACCAGAACTGATCAACACTGCAGTGAGTGAATACAACAAACTAGGATTATGACGTAGCTGACAGATGAAACTCTGAATATGCATTCACCAGAACTGATCAACACTGCAGTGAGTGAATACAACAAACTAGGATTATGACGTAGCTGACAGATGAAACTCTGAATATGCATTCACCAGAACTGATCAACACTGCAGTGAGTGAATACAACAAACTAGGATTATGACGTAGCTGACAGATGAAACTCTGAATATGCATTCACCAGAACTGATCAACACTGCAGTGAGTGAATACAACAAACTAGGATTATGACGTAGCAGACAGATGAAACTCTGAAGCAAGCATGCATGCTCTCTCTCTCTGTAAATAACATGTACAAGATTAACATAAAAGTAACAAATTTACGATAAAGTGGTCAGATCCGAGTGGTAATTATCACAGACAGGTACACGGGGAAAAGATGTGCACACCAAAATACAAATTTTATCAGAAACAGAAATAGGAATACCAAAAATATAAGTAAATATGTGACGCTACGCCACGAAATGAGTCGGAAGTTACATGCAGCTGAATAGTGCAACACCCGATTTTCCGACCGAGGTGGCTATTTTGTTTCATGGGGTACGTCATTTCAACAGAACGTAACTTCAAAAATAATTATCCGATTTTAATCTGGTTTTCACCATTGGATTCAGCATTAAAAAACCTGTAAGATCATATCAAAACCTCAAAAACTTCAAAAAGTGACTTCAGACTCAAATCGTGGGGTCACATATATGGTGCGCTGTAATGAAAAATACTTATACACTATTCACAGCGCTTGTGAGTACATGTATTCCTCACGGGACTGTGGCAAGAGGGTGTATGCACCTACGTAACGGACATGTACACTAACACAGCACCAAAAACAAACCACAGTACTGCTTCTTGCTAGTAACAGCAAGAACTGTTTTGTAATTGTACTCTAAAGGAAAAATACACTGTTCGTCGTGCATGTGAGTACATGAATTCCTCACAGGACTGGGTTTTCCATACACACATGTACACCATTTTAACAGATAAGTACACAAACATGCATACAAAGATAGCACCAAAAGCAGCACACGAACTCTTACCAGTAACAGGGGGATCAAAACTGAAACTGCCTCACACAACTCTGACAACTCACACAACTCTGACAACAGACTTGTTCAAAACACACGTAAACTTGTTCCGAACATTAACCAACAACAAACGGTGTGACAGTAAACGCCTGAGTTTAATGGAAGAGTGAGGAGATTTAGGAAAATATTAATGACTACATTTTATGCATCTTCCTTCACAATAAAGTCTTCAAAAACATATAGATGTACAAATTCCAACTGCTAATGCACCACCCAACCAACACATACACGCAATTAAAATTCAGACATCGAAGCCGATATTGATAGAACCATCAAATGTTTTGGGATCTGAATACAGAGACAGATTGTAGCAATATTCATCAAAGTGTTAACATGCTCTGCTGTTCTATTTCTTCATCTACTCTCCCACTGGACAAGAACAACAACAACAACAAATAATAATGAGTATTGTGCAGGCGCTTTACCCAATTTCATGAATCGGCTCAAAGCGCGGCGAACTGAACCCAACACGCACGCTAACATGAATTACACGCATTCTCTCACACACTGGAGATAAACACATTACAATCACGTGGTGCGAAGGGTCGGCTCAGCTATTTAAATTTCGGAATATAGAATTGCACTTATTTTTCAAATCTGGTGGGCTGAACATTTCCAAAGCAGAGGAGAGGGGGGGGGGGGGGGGGGGAAGCCGGAGTACCCGGAGAGAACCTCCGACGATCGGACCGAATGAACGGTGCCACATTCGAGAAGGAAAAAATCTTTGCCCCGAGTGGGACTCGAACCCCTGATCTCTCGCACTGGTGACAAGTCTCTTAACCATTAGACCACCGACCAACCTCTTGAAAGTTCATAAGTTATCAAAGCTGAAAGCAATCACGCCAGAATTTTCAGATGTGTCAGTTGACACTGAAGAGTATGACGTGAAATTGCGTGAGCCGTTAGGCGTGGTGGGACTGGTACAAAGGTCAAGGATATCGAACCCCGTCTGCGTCTGAATGTCAGCAAAATTGGACAGGTCGTCAATGCCATCTCTCCCACTGTGGATCAGGGGGCTGGAGGTTTGAGTCTCCGCTGTGACCAGGCCAAAATTCTGGCCGGAGTATGGGGAAACACTCCTTGATGACGGGTGTGGGGGTGTGAGCAAGACATCAGATGTTTGCGTCTGAATGTCTGTGAGGTCGAGGCTGCGAGTGAAGACGTCCTCTGTCGTCTGCGTCTCCATGTTTGTCATCAGAAACTCCAGCAGGTCGTCCGCTGTCTGAGTGTGCATATCGGTGCCAGTTCCGGCTCCAAAATCAACACTGGTGCACGTGGAAGCTGATGCTGACGGCTGGGAGGCAACATCGCCTAAAGGTTGATGAGCAGCATCCTTTAGAGCAGCGCTGGTACCTGAATGTGACTCCCGTTGGGGGTCTCTCTCGAAGTGACTCGTGCTAGAGTTGTTGGAATCGGCAAGAGACAACACTTGTGTACTGTGACTATTGTCAAGCTGAAAACCCAATGCCCAGTCTTCAAAATTCTGACCCTGACTGGTCTGAGTCTGTGAACTGGTCAAAAACATGTCGGTGCCTATGGCGCAGTCAGTGAAAGTAGATGTGGGTCCTGAATTTACAAGGGGAGTTCTTTGACTTGTTTGTGTGTGGATGTCAGCCATGGCAAAGCAAGGGCTTGTACCTGAATCAGTTGAGCTGGACGCAGGCTCAGGATTTTGACCAGAAGACCGAGGTGTTTGTGTGTGGGTATCTAACGACAGAATATCAGTTCCTATTGCACAGTCTACGACTGACACATTTCTTGCTGATGGATCACTCGGAGGAAGATGACTCACTCCAATGTCAGGTTGACCAAATACACTACTGTCAACTTTGGCACCATAACCAACGCTGCTTTCAAGATCATCCAGAAAAGAACCCAAAGATGTCGCCGCCGTCTGAACCCCAAAATCTGCCGTGCACACACCAAAGAAGTCATCCTGAGTCTGAGCACCAAAATCGGCAGTGCATGCGGCGAGGAAGTCGTCCTGCGTCTGCACTCCCAGATCGGTTGTGTACGAGGAGAGAAAGTCTTCAAAATCCACCTGCATGCTCATGTCACTGGTGGAAGTGTGTGGGGGTGGTGTTTTGGCCAAAAGATCGCTGAACTGCAGGTCTGCCTCAGACGAATCTTCGTCCACACCTGCTGATGAAGACAGAGTGGGGTTTTGTCTTGGCATTACATTCTCATCATCTGAGATCAGGGCCTCAAAAAAGTCTCTCAGGGATTCTGACTCGGCCACTCTGCTGTTTGTTTGCTGTGATGAGGTGGATACGGGGCTCTTCTTCCTTCCTTTTCTGGGTCGCTTCTGTGGCAGCACCACACTAGTCTGTACCTCACTTGACTTAACGTTCCTCTTTCTGCCCGGAGATCGTGACGTTCCTCGCGATGATCTCCCAGAAGTCTCTGCTACAGGAAGTTTTGCCATAGCCATGGCGGACTTGAGAATTTGGTCCCCTGAGGTTTGTGTCTGAGCGATTGTGCGGTGTCGTCTTTGTCGGCTTGGCAGAAGACTGACGGACGTTTGTATGCCAGTGGTTGAAGTTTGAGCTGCTTCAGGAAGAATAGGACTGATAAATATCTGCGTTCCTTGTGTGTTTGTATTGTTCTTCATGCTGACTTCGGACGCTTGAGCAGAACTATCTATCGTCTGCACCGTATGTATGAACTGTGGTTTTAGGAACAGCTGGGTCCCATTGTCCACGCAGAATACAGTGGCTTGAGTGGCGGTGTTTTGGACACTGGCCAAGTGAGTTGTCTGAACTGCAGCGCAAGTCACAGGTGGAATGGAATCAATCTGCGTTGCCATACTGGCCCTGTCCAGTGATGCTTGAATGCCTGCGTTCTCCACTCTTACTGCCTGTTTTGCTGAGTCCTTGTTAAATGCGTCACAAGCAATCTGTGTACTACTGTTGACTAAGGTCACAGACACTTGGGTGGCCATGTCAGAAATCTGCGAACCGTCCAAATTTCTGACCAACGGTACGGACACCTGCGTAGCCATGTCAGAAATCTGTGAACTGCTGACATTTCTTGTGAGTGGTACAGAAACTTGGGTGGCCATGTTTGCGACAGCTGTCTGACGCTGATTTTGGGATGACCAGTTGTTTGTGGTCAGTCCGCCGATGGTCTGACAACCACTGCTGACCCCGACACCAGCCAAGCGCTGGTATAAAGGTGTGATGCCACTGATGTCTGTCTGTATCCCAGCAGAGCTCTGATTGGCTGATGCCTGGGAACACATGAAGCTGTTAGTCTGCGGGCTGGTGTTAACATCGAAGACATGAATGACAGAAGGCAGCAAACTCTTTGGGAGAATCGGACGTGTGCTTGCCTTGTTGGATGAACTGGCCTTCCTGCTCTTGCTCGTTCTGCCAGCTTTTGCTGGAGAGGTTTCCGGAGTGTGCATCCCGTCAACATGCGGATGATGAGAGCTTGTGGGTGAACCAGTGGTGACATCGTCAGACTGGTTTTGCTTGGCTGTACTGTCCTTCTTTGTACTGCAGAAACACACACACACACACACACACACACACACACACACACTCATAAGTGACTTGTACTTTGTTTTCTGAACAGCACTGTAATCAGCCTAAAGAAAACACCAAAACACACACACACACGCACACACACACACACACACACACACACACACACACACACACAAAAACCCAATAAAACCAACCAACCAAACAAACAAATAAACAAAAGAACATGGCAGGTTAACACTGTGAAAATTAATATGCCATGGATAGGACCTGGCTCCTGAAGCCACACCCTTCATTTTTAAAGTCCTGTTTTTAACATTTTCACGCTCACAGATCATTCTGAGCTCTTTTGGTGATGTCTATAAGCATCACACCATTAAGAAACAGGCACAACTACATGTACAGACAGGCTGGCATTCAGCTGACTAAAGTCAAAACACACTAGCTGCTGACAGTGTCGTAGTGACACTTGACCGTGCGACTCTTGAGAGCTGAGCTTTCCTCATTCACACCGACATCAAACATCAGCATGTTGCATTTACAGCACTACTAATCTCTGAAACAGGCTATTTGGAGCGCACAGGTGCAGCCATAAGTGCAACTGTTCCAACCCAGTTTACCTTAGCTTAAACCATATATGTAATGGCAGGGATCAATTTTCTCGTGCGCCGTGCGACTATGTCTCATATTTTGATAAAATGTCGCATAGAAATTTCACAAAATGCGTCATATGTCGCACGAACATGACATCACAAGCGCACTTGACAACGCGAAGCAGAGATGCACTGTCCGTGTCAGTCATAAAGTCTGTTACACTAATCTAATATTAGTGATGAGGCTTACTTATCCCGCTCGCCGCGCGTGATGCCAGGAACTCTCGCTCGAAAGAGTTGCAAAAAATATTGGCGCGTTATCAGTTTTCTCAGTTCTGTGATCGAGAGGTCCTTTTCCGTTCAGAACCTGAACGTCACTGCACTTAGGAACAGGCTCTCGGCACAGACATGTGACAGAGTGATGCGGGTGAACTTGATTGTCTCATGGAAAATGAAAATGTCCCATAAAAATGACTGGTCAAGGAGACAATGTCTCATTGGCATATTTGAGTAAATCCATCCCTGAATGGTAGCAATAGCCCCTTTAAATGTTATCTCTTTTTTTCACTTTTTAATTGGACCACGTTATTTGCGACCCGTTCTCACAAAAGGGACCATAAGTCGAAAATTATCAATTTTGAGATATGTATATCATTGCAATCTACTGGTTATGCACTATAATTCAATGAAAGCTGTACGACTAATATTGACAGAGATATCAGCAGCTGAAGTTGGCTACTCACAAGGCGGCCATACTGACCCCCGGCACTCTTTTCGCCTGTAGCGGCGTTCGGCCTAGCGCGACTTACGGTCCCTTTCGCCAGAACGGGTCGCATTTCACTCCTACTGTCTGTGAGAACATTTTACAATCAACACACACCTCTTGGCGCCTGCGCATCGCGGAGATGTAGCAGCTGTAACTTGTGTCTGACTGTTTTCCGGACAGCTGCCAGAAGTAGCAGAAGGAACCTCACAGCTGGCCGCATCTTGCGCAGCCACATTCTGCCTGGTACTGCTGTTCTTTTTGGCACTGCTGAGACAGCATATGACGATAAAATGAATTTACATTTTTCTATATATATGTCACAACTTTTGTGGATGATGATACGGCACTGACCAGAAATCATGACTGCACTGGACACTTAAATATTTTCATGAACATGCCAAACTGCACTCAAAAGAAAGGGAGAAAAAAAAGTAACTCTTTCAACTTTGACTAAAACTCCCAGTTTCCAGGAAGAGTTAAGGGTGGGTGGGTGTTTGGGAGTTTAACGTCCTTTTCCGCCACATACGGTTGATATCAAAGACGGGGCAATGATTAAAAAAAGCCAGCACAAATATTTGGCCCCAGCCGGGATTTGAACTCAAGACCCGAGGAGAGGGAAAACTGCCCGTGTTGAATGAATTAGTTTAGAATTAACTCTTAAGTCCTTGTACCGCTGCATTCCGCTCTGTTCTGTCAGTACCATACCGCTACGTTCCGCTCAGTATTTCTCGCTATGTGGTCTAAGGGAAGCAACTACTATTTAGTGCTCTTCTGTGTGAAAAATCAGGTTTAGTCACTTCCTGTTTTCCTCGTGGTGTTTTTCTGTAAACCTTATGGGACTGAGGCTTGACAGTAGTAGAAAACCTTATGGGACATTATGAGTTAAAACCCAGTGATAACTGACCTGTTCAAGGCTGCAGGCACAGGGTGCTGTTTGCGTCTACAGTGAACCAGCAGAGCCTGTCGAGACGGGTAGCTGGCGGAGCAGGAGTCGCAAGAAAACACTGTGCCACAAACCGCCACATGCCGCCGCCAGTCACGCTCCAGCCCAAACTTTTTGCCGCATTTCTGGCACACATGCCGCTTGTCCCAGTGTTGACTGGCGTAGTGCTGTACGTACAGTATTATTGTATCATTATCATTGGGAGATTATGCAGAAGATGGCCAGGTTATGTAAATATATTTTGGGGGGTGGGGGTGGCGGGGTGCTTTTTTTTTTTTTTTTTTTTGCTTTAACAAGTCAAAGATGAAAATAAATTCATATTACAAGATAGACAGCAAAAACATAGCTTTGAATTTACCTGTAGACTACCTTGAGATTTTGATGTTAATGATGATAACAGACACAGGCTGCAGCACTTTATTTTTACTGACAGCAATGTGTGTGTGTGTGTGTGTGTGTGTGTGTGTGTGTGTGTGTGTGTGTGAGAGAGAGAGAGAGAGAGAGAGAGGGGGGGGGAGATATCCAAGCTCCATAACTTACAGCTTTTAGCTGTTCAAAAGTGTTAAAATAACGTTCAGACTGTGGGTTGTAGACGCATGTGCTTTCTGGACAGTGATATTGTAGCCCTTTTGAGTCCTGAAAATATTTTTAAAAAACAGTACATATATTGAACTTGTAGGGTACTTGATTCAAGTAAATGATCATATCTGAAAAAAATCATGGCACATGCTGTTAGATAATAAGGTGGGCAACAGGACGTGTATACTAGATGCTTAATAAATGTTAAACTGCATATTGCCTGAAATTTGCAAAGCCTTCTGAAGTAAAACTGCACTGACTGTAAAACATTTCAACTCAATATTTTTGTGAAAAGGATAGCTGCCACACTGCGTCCATAAATGGCGCGCACATTGTATACAAGTGTACACAAGATATGGACGGCAGGTAACAATGGAACTAATACAGTGATGCAGCAGAATGGACTGACAGGATTATATATATAGCAACTAACCTTGCCACCAGTTCTGCTGAGCTTGGGGTGGCTGCTGTTGATGTGATGTGAGAGACCACTTTGCGAGCTGCCCACCATACCACAGCCTGGCGCTGGGCACACCCACCTGCCACCAACATTCGGAGGCTTCCATTGCAGATCTTCGGCAGAGGGGCACACTTTCACTGTGTCTCTCTGCTCTTGATTCTGAGCCAGTCTTTGCCAGTCCAGCATCTTCGGCTGGCTATGAGGAAGGTTTGGCACGGCAGCTCACCTGAAAACACTACCTGAAAATGAAAACCATCTGATGAGTCTCCATTCCAGTCAACAAACAAACACGGCGGAAGGTAGAGTAGATGTGCGAGCATGTGTTGTTGAGTGATGCGAAACCGAGACTGTTGGAGAATACAGACGGGAAAAATAGGAGAAGAAGCACTGCACAGCAACCTTACGATCATTTTCACGAGCACCTCGTCCAACGAACAAGCTTATCACCATCACAGGTCTGTTTTTTGTTGTCAGGACACATATTTTAGGGTGGCCTCCCCTTAATTGAAGACAACCAATCGAAAAATCAGATTAATAGCACTAACTGCGGGACAGTATCATGGCAGCCCCCTTCTCGAAATCGGCGCCGAGCACGAAGCTCGTGTTTGAGAAGTCTAATTTTTCACACCAGAATAACAATCATGAGAACATCATCAAGGGAAAATATTTCACTTATGCGGTGAGTGCCAGAGTCGTTCCCCATCTTTCATTCATTCAGAAGAGCTGCTTATGTCCGGCTTGCTGTCTGTGATTCAGTGTCTCCATGTCCAAATGTTTGCTGTGAAGCCCGGGCACTTTGAGTGTGACTGACCACCTAGCACGTGCACATTGTATTTGTATCAAATATTTATCTAGACATACCACACATCACGTTAATTCCGATAAAACTGAGTGGCTTTACCTCCTCGTTATATGGTGGTAAGAATAAGTACTACTGTAACTGCCTACTGTAAGTGTAACTCCTAAGACTGCTGGAATAATTATGACATAAAATCCAGCCAAACTGAAACATTTAACTTTCCGGCTACGTGGCTAAAAAACTTCTTAGTCCTACATCGTGTGAAACAACTTACCCATGGTTTTTAAATAGGTAATTATCGACTTATTCCTAGTCCTACGTCGTGGGAAACAAATTACCCATGGTTTTTAGAAAGGTAAATTTCAACGTAGTCCTAGTCCTACATCGTGGGAAACAAATTACCCATGGTTTTTATTTAGGCAGTTCACAACTTATTCTTTAATTACTCTGCTAATTACAAGTTAAACAACACTATGTTTGGCATGAACATAGTCAAACCATTTATTGACAAAGTCATGAAATTTCAAAGGTGTGACATAAATATTGACCGAGGTACGTTCATCTAAAGCAATGTGTGTGCAACGTTTTACCCACGACGTTGTCCGAAGGTTAAATCAAAATCAGAAAAACTACATGTGAAAACTGATCATGACAGTCAACATGAACCCTGCTGATTCAAGTTACGACGTTTTTGTTTGCAGGCATCTATTATTCTTCCATTCAACACATCACTTCCGTCCGTGCTAGGGGAGATCGCGGACCAGCAGTCGGCCTGTCTGATAAAAAGTGTTCCACTCCACCACCTGGTGGACAAAGAGTTTGTTGAAGGATTTGTTAAAAGAGGTGAAGTTCTATGGCCTGCAATGACATGACTTTTTTTTCTTTCTTTTTTTTAAAGACTGAAAAAGTATTATAGAGAGAGAGATAGTTAGATCATAGATATAGATATATCTATTCTTTTAAAAATTATGGGTTTTTTGTTGTTGTTTTTTTTTCCCCATCGCTGTAGTTGTCAAGCGCAGTTGTAATACACATTATGTCATGCAAATTGTCATATTTATTTTATAACCGCTGATGGAAACTGTTTCGCAGGGTGCCTGTACATACTGTCCCATGGAACCCGCATCGACACACAGGACTGTGTGGCTCTCATTCCAACAGGTACAGTGAATTGAACTTGACAGTGATCACTTCTGTGGTCTGTTGTTTACCAGAAAAGAGAGACTCGGAGCTATAGACACAGACTGTCAGAGAGAAAGAAAACACCAGAGATTCTTTTTAAACCTTCACAATACATGTACATGTAATTGTACATGTATCTGAGGTAGATTTGCATACAGCCACTCTTCTGATCAAAGACTCAGAGAAAAAGATTAAACCCTCTCCAGAGTGCATGCACAGATTGCTTTTAAACATTTTCAATACATTTGACTTTTAATTTGAGAAGATTTTTTTTTTAAGGTTCTCACTCAGTGACTCACTCTTCTGGTCAAACGCTTGGGGAAAAAAAATTAAAGCCTTCCTCTCGAGTACTGTTCCTGAAGTGATGGGTATATTGTGTATTGTGGGATACCCTGGGTGTAATCTTTTAAAACTGAAATTACTTGATTTGTTACATTTTTGCTTTACAGGGCATTTGATTCTGCATGTAACGAAGGACACCTACCAACAGCTTGGCTTAGAGGGCAGACCATCTCAGTATGCATCTCGGGGAAAGCCTAGTAAATATGGTAAGCGATTATCAGGGATTAGTCCAGCAAGTATGGAGGCTATCAAAGCCCTGACATATGCGTGCAATTAGGTCCGTTTCCAAATGTGTACGAGTACACAGAGGTTCGTTGAAAATGCGTAGGGCATCCTCAAAATGCAATAAACGCGATCCTTTATCAGGGGAGCAGCCCAAATTTCCCTTCCCACAATAATGGGACTGTAACTATAAAATAAACATGAGCCCAGAACAATGGGACTGCGTGCTAGTAAATATGTTGACTCTGATGTGTACTGCTACTAGTACTAGTAAGTTACACTAGTACCGTGGCTTCTACCCCTCCCCAGTAACATGCACTGACTATTTTGACTATTGAATTTGCATTGCGTCATCAGCACCTATAATTTCTTCTCTTTTTTTTTTTCTCTTTTTTTTCTTCTTCTGTAGTTGTTGATGTTGACCTTACCCCAGACTTTTTCACGCCGGGCAGAAAGAACTATGACCGGGTCTTGTGGTGCCTGAAGGACCGTCTGAATCTGACCTTTGACCTGCTTGTTGCATGGACACCACATGGTATATACAGCTAACACTGATTTTAGGGGGAAATCATGTACATGATTATTGCAACTACATGCAACAGTAATGAGTAATAGCTTAAAAAGTATTAGGCTTTTTTTTTTTGTACGGAGAACATAAGATATGATATGTGACTGAACCAATATGATGTAATGCATACATGTAAGTTTATATAAGGATCAAGTCTGTATTTTGGATAGTGGCAGGGGAGTTTTATGACTCAGGTATAAGACAGACAGTAGTGCAACTTCCAGCTGTTACTGACACTGCCAGTGCTACTACCAAATCTGCTGTGTTGTGTCTCTGGCAGACGATGTTGATGTGTAGATGTTGTAGATACTGCACATTACTTCTAAAAGAATCATGATAATACTCACCATATCATTTTTCTTTTGTCTCAACTTCTTTTTCCTATCTGCAGAGGAAGCAATTTGTCCCAGCTCAGTGCCAAAATACTTTGAGAGCAAAGGTTTCATCGTCACCCCAGTTCCAACATCGGCTCAGGTCCAGTGGCAGACCAGCATACAGATGCCTGTCCTCAGCAGCGCTGTGTCCAAAGCAACAGAAGACAGCTGTGGTCGTGAGGCATTGTGGGAGTGGTTGGGAGCGGTTGCTTGTGGAATTGACATGTGAGTTCTCTCTTCTGACTTGTGATTTTTACTCAGGCACACCTTCAGTTAATTATTTATGGAAGAAGTTTTCATTTGGGGGCCAAAGTGTCTGATCCCACTACTACTACAGCGATCGTCAAATGTGTCAGGACCATGGTAGCCATTCGGGCTACCGCCCTGAACAAAACTGGTAGCCCGAAAAAAATTCTGGAAGCCGGAGTGGCTGCTAGGTTTTGATTCATCTCAGAATTCCTGCTCGCCATTCGGGCTACCGCTACTGGAGCTTTCACTCGCCCAACGGTAAATTTGGTAGCGAAAGCGAGCGCATTTGACAATCACTGCTACTTCTAGGAGTTCTGCACTTGTTGGTTTTAAGGAGCACTTGTTATCACTGCTGCCTGCTCATACAATCTGCCGCAGCAACCCTCGCCCTGCTGCCTGCGTTGTTGGTTTTAAGGAGCACTTGACATCACCACCATTTCCTCTTTTCTTTAAAAAACAAAAAAAAACCCAAAAAAACTGTTTTCTTCTTTTTTGGGGGATCGAGAAAACTCGCGCCTGGTGTTTATGTACTGGAGCTTCTTGTGATTGGTTTGACTTGTTTTCTTGGTGAACCGTTTCATTTTTGGGTAATGAGTTTTTGATATTTTTCTTTTCTTTGAACTCGCTCTTCTTTTTTAAAAAAACAAACAAAAACATTTGTATGTATTTTTGGTCCTTTGATGATGAGCACTTTCCATTTCTTACATACTGGTACCTTTCTATACAGGAGTGAGGCATCAGCTGACAGTTACATCTCCACCCTTGCTTGTCCAACACCTTCTGTCAACTGTCCGCGATGCTGCGTGATACATCTCTCTGGCTTCCTCACGCCTGCTGCCAGTCTGTGGCTGCTGAAGAAAGTCAGGTATGTAAAGGACATGTATTATAACATTCATCAGACTTATAATATATACAGGCATGTACATGTAGTTAAATATGCGTTACATACTCGGAGTGGGCATTTTATGGCATGAGTATATGCACTGCCTTTTGTGCGTGTCATTTCTCCATTGTATTTGTAAAACTAGTACCAAGGATTTGCGTTACTGGTATTTTATTTTGGAAGGGGCGATAAATCCACAGGTCATATCAAGTGTGTTTCTTTATTGATATCTGTAATATTTTGCACTTTTCTCTTTTTTTCCTTTTTTTTTTTTTCTTTTCCTCTGACTGAAAAGGCATCATCTGTTGGCCTTTCGAAAAACAAGAGAGAGAGAGAGAGAAAAAAGACAGAATTCCCTAATTCACTCATTGTGCACAGGCTTTTGCGCATTTTTTTTTTTTTTTTTTTTTGTCTGTTGAAGGAGCGAAGTGGAGCAAGCGGAGGGTGGTGTGAGATGGGCAAGTGTTACTCTGCATGGTTTTCTGGATTCCCCAGTGTCTGCAAAGTCACGTGAACATGGATTTTTCTTGGAGGGAGACAATGTGCATAGTTTTGTTGTGTTTTCCAACAAAGACTACTGGCTGTATTCAGCATATGGACACCATGATGTTTGTCAGTAAAAGAGGAGTGTGTGTGTGTGTGTGGAGAGAGAGAGAGAGAGAGAGAATGTATGACAGTGATAGAGAAATTGATGCTGTGTTTGTGAATAAATATGCATTGAATGCATATTCTTTGTTTGGTTATTTTGTACACACATCACCTCTCTTTTTTATCATAGCAATTAAAGGATTTTCTGCTTTTTTTGTTTTGGAAACACAGGAACAAGGAGGAATGGCCCCATCCCGTAAAGTTCTTCCTCCAAATTTCATGTTATTTTGTCTGTTAAATTTTTGTTGTTCTTTACTTACTTACTTACTTACCATCGACAACCCTTCGCCATCACGCTCTGTTCTGGGCTGTTCTTTCCACTGGAAGATCTAGAGGGCTGGTGCAATGTCGGAAGCAGTGATGATACATGCATATTTTGTCCGTGAACCGAACATTTGACGTCGGCCTCACACTGCTCATCTGACAGATGATACTTCATATCGTAATTGTGATTTCCTTGTTGCTTTTGTGACTTCCGTGACTGAATTAATTTTTACATAAAATCTGGAAGATCTAGAGAGCTGGTGAAACGTAGACTTAAATGCCTTGGATTGTACTTAAGAAGCTGCGAAAATGGAACTTTTTTGACCAGCGCTTCTCGCAGAAACTTGAAAAAAATATGTTTATCTAAAAGCTCTGTTGTTCTTAATACTAAAGCTATAATATATGTGCATTTGTCACATGTGACAAAAACGAATTTGAAGGAGTCTTTTCATAAACCACCCCTACCTCGGAAATATTTTTTTTCACAAAACCAGTCAGAGCTACAGAGCTGTGCTCCAAATACAGTCAGTATAATTGGATGAACTTCCCAAGTTCAGAAAATGAAGCCATTTGAACGACTTTTTCGTAAAAATACCTAACATGACAATTGTGGTAATTGTAAAGAATAGTATACGAAAATAATTGGAGCTAACTGCACGCACTTTGACTGGTGTGCACAACATAGGCCCTATCCCTGAATGACTGGCGACCTGACCACGGCCGATTTCACCTACGTGATCACCAACCAAAATGGCGTGCAGGTGACTGCTCGGGCCGTGGTCGCCAGTCATTCAGGGACATTTTGTGCACGTTTGTGAGGAAGGAGTGGTCAAAGTGAGTAGGTAAGGGTGTCTTGGGTCTCTTTGCATCGAGCAGAACCGAAAACACCCGTCACTGAAAATGCGTGCAATTAGCTCCAATTATTTTCGTATACTATTCTTTACAATTACCCTAGTTTAGTTCGAGGCCGGTTAGACTCTAACCCGGGGCCGCGTATGTGTTGGAAACGGACGTTAAACCCCCAAACACCCACCCCCACCCCTATCCCGGGGCCGGCTGAAAGCCCTCGTCTATTTTACATACGGGCCCTGGCGGCTGCTGAAGGGTAGCCCGGCTAATGGCTGACCCGGACGGACGTCCGGCTGTTCCATTCTGATACAAACTGTCTGACCCGGTCCTCTGCATCGGACTTTCACCAAATTCGGCGAAAACTTAGGATAAATTTGTCCTGTTTGCACGACATTGATCGCCTGGTCATGTGCGCTGCGGTCCTGAAACACTGGCGGGAGGCGGCTTCAGCGATTCTAGTGCATCAGCGCAGACCAACCATCGGTCAAAATTTTCAGAAAAATGGGGTCAATCCAAAGACAAAGTCGCCTGACACGGAACAGACGACAGTGGCTCCAGTGGCAGGCGGTCTCGAAATGCTAGTGATGAAACGAAGTAGCCGGTCTTCATATATGCCAGAATTATACGTTTTTCCTGGAGGAACAGCGGACGATGCAGATTTTTCTCGCGAATGGATGGGTATTTTTCGAGCTGAGACCCCAGAAAAGAAAGAAGAACGGTTTGGGTTTGTGAAAACTAAATCTGAAAATGTGCCTATGTTCAGCCGCCAGCGTGATGCCAAGTTCTCATCCATTCCAAGTGAAATTGCCTTTAGGATATGCGCCCTAAGAGAAACGTTTGAGGAGTCGGGAGTACTAATAGCACGGAAAGGAGAATCACTGTGCAGCTACAAACAAAACTTAAGTCCGTGTGAAGCTTTTAATTTTGGACAGGACCATGCTTCCGAGCTGGAGGAGTGGAGACAGAAAGTCACATCGGAACCCACGCAGTTCCTCCAGTTGTGTAAAAAATATGATATTGTGCCAGATGTCTGGTCCATGTTTGACTGGTCGGACTGGTTGACACCAAAATTTGGTGACCCACTCAGCACCAAGAGATTTGACTCAGCATTTTTCATTTGTTGTCTGGAAGAGAAACCTCATGTGGCTGAGGATGCAAGTGAACTTGTTCATTTTCAGGTAGCGCAACTTTGGGTTTTGACAGTATAAGAATTTATGTCAGTGCTGATGATTGACATAAGTGAAGTACTTCAGTAAAATTTGCTTTGTAGCTGCATGCTTTCTAAGTGTGATGCTATCTAGGGCATGCAAGATGTCAGTGATGTTGCTTGATTGAGAATTTTCAGCCAGTCCATGAATCAACAATCCTTTACAAGACAGTGTTTGTCATAAGGTTAAGAAATTGAAAATCATGCAATTATTATGGACAACTAGCTGAAAAATGTCCAACTCTGATTAGCAAGGCCAAGTGTGTTTGGCCAGCCCCCCTATAAGACAGTAAGAGCACACATCCAGTTTTCATACATGTAACAAGTTGTTATTGTCAGCTTTGCAGCTTTCTTACAAAATGATTTTTTTCTTCATTATCCCATGCAAAAGAGAACATACATGTACAGCTGTATGTCTCGCTAGCGCTGTACAGTCTATTTTGTAAAAGGGCCATATATATGCCATGGATAAATTTGATAAGCACTTGGTCCGTATCAACCATTTGATGGTAGACGTCTTGTTTCAACCTCCAGATGTTAGAGATCAAGTGAATACTTGTAGGTATCTAAAACAAACTACCATACTTTGGGTGGTGGTTGTCTTTCTAGTGCAGCTTGGGTTTCTGGTGTTTCAGTGGTCCACTCCACAAGAGATGATCAGAGAGAACAGACAGGGCAAAATTCACCTGGCACCCCCGCAGTTTTATGAAGCTCACCGCTTGCTCAACTTTGCCTCGGCTGACGATCTCATGAACTTCCTACGACAAAGGGTGGGCCAGCCTATGGAGAGGTGGATGCCTGTTCGAGTGCAGTGTGCTGATGCTGTTTTGTTTCTTTTCCCAGGTTATTACTCTTTCTTTCAGTTGAGTTTATCAGTCAATAATAATAATACCGGTAATAATGAGGATTTGTCTGGTGCCCAACCTCCTGCTGGAGCTCTGGGCACCTTACAATAGCAGAACATCACATACAGATCACATACACAGTCATCATACATTTTTACACATCATGATCACAGGGATCGATTTTCTCACGCGCCATGCGACTATGTCTCATATTTTGATAAAATGTCGCATAGAAATTTCGCAAAATGCGTCATATGTCCCACGAACATGACATCACAAGCGCACTTGACAACGCGAAGCAGGGATGCACTTGTCCGTGTCAGTCATTGAGTCTGCACACTAATCTAATTTTAGTGATGAGGCTTTCAGAACCTGAACGTCACTGCACTTAGGAACAGGTTCTCGGCACAGACATGTGACAGAGTGATACGGGTGAACTTGGCTGTCTCATAGAAAACGAAAATTTCTCATAAAAATGACTGATCAAGGAGACAATGTGTCATTGGCATTTTTGAGTAAATCCATCCCTGTGATCATGATAATATATATATATCCAACTCTACCATCAAGGTTCCTTTTTAAATTTATGGATGGTTTTGCACCTCCAATGTGCAGCGAGGGTACATGCATGTCCAACTTTTTTTTCCTCTTTCAATGTATCAGCAAGTTTGCACCTACAGTCAAATACTAAATGGCACGTAAGACTGTTTCTCTAAATAAAAAAACATGATGTATGGGGAGGTTTATACAAATTACAATGTTTTTGTTGTTTATTTATCTTTCAAAATCACACAAGTTTTGGTGAGCCCCATGCCCATACTGACAGTCACTAAGTTTTGTGAATCCAGCATGTACATTGACTGAGGCTGTGAGCTGTAGATGTTTGAATGAAAGCGCAAGCTCACCCTCGCTGTATGGCGAATTTTAAATACATACATGTATACATATTCTTCCAAATTTCATTGTGTTTATGTTTATTCTCTTGCTTAGGTGATTCCCTGTACCCGTCAGAGCCAGACATTGACGGCGTCAAACCTGCACTTGTGATGGACAAGACTCTAGAAGAACTGGAAGCAATCTCTCCAAAACGCCATCGAGGCGTACAACTACCACCATTTCAAGATTCTAAACCAGGAAGCCCACCAAAGTTTACGGTGGAATGCAATGTACAGCCAAGATTTGGGCATGTTAAACCTGTGTTATGATTGTGGGCATGGTACAGGGGTGCAAGTCGTTCCGGCGTACGCCGGAATTCAGGCTTGGAAAGATTGTGAAAGTCAGTGTTCCAGCTTGGCAGAATTCTTAATGGTGGTTTCCGGTTTTAATTAGTGGTTTTACTGTTTAAAAGTCAGAATTGCTCCGTTTTTCAGCAGATTCCCACTTTTTAACATCGCCTTTTCACTGATCAAAAATTGTTTTTGCATAAAACATTTTCCGGGGGGGGGGGGGGGATCATTGGTACAAGTTCACTGCTACAAGCAGATCGGCACGGGCCAAGACTAAGGACTAGGAGTAGAGGACATACCTACACTTCCGCCGGGATTTGTGGGACAGGCATTGTTCAAAATGGTGCCGAAGCGCATTGTCAGTAGACAAGAACATTTCAGCGACACTGGTTGCAAAAACAGAAGTCAAGAATGGGTCGAACATAGTTCAAACAACGCAGGAATAGGGTCACATATCATGAGGATTTCTGGCACTGGTCTCGTGTTTTGCAGCATCTGCAGATGTGTAACACCGCACGCGTCTCCGCTGTACACGAGCAACACTAGAACCATCTGCTAGTTTCACTTTCAGTTCACCATCGCCTCTCAGCGAGATTAGTTTATGATGGCACTTATTTCTCCAGGTGCATTTGCTCAGACAGGTTCGTCTTTCTGGCCACCATTTTACCATAAAATAAGTACGAGGTAAAGTAAATCACACAACATGACGTCAAAGTCACGGACAGTCTCTGTGTGTGTCAGTGTTTGGCTGAAATCTTCAGCACCTTGACTTCTACGTCGATAGCAGGCCTGTGCATGATATTTCACAAAAATATATCTCCTTTTTTTTTCTTCTTCTTTTTCTTTTTTGAAAGGTTTCAGTTGTAAACAGGATGTTTTCATTTCTTTTATCCCATGCAATCCCTGAAAATTTGATTTCAGAATGCACCAGATTATATGTTTCGTTTTGGTGCATGTAACCTGAAGTTAAAGTCTGTGAGTGTTTGACCATCCAAACTGACATCTTCAATACCCTGACTCTGAAACAGCAGGTATGTGCATACTCCGATATTTCACAAAAAGTGATCAGTGCTGGTAGCTAATTTTTGAAAAAAGGTTTATACACTTTTTTTTAATGGTAAGCAGAATAGTTTCAATTCTGTTATCTCATGCAATCCCTAAATATTTAATGCCAGAATGCACCACACTGCACAGATTTTTATCTTCATTTTCAAAATTTTCCAAGGGGGGTGGGAGGGGGTGGGGTTGCCCCCCCATCGCCACCCACCACCACCATATGAGCAAAGCAGACGGGTATCTTCCAACTCCACACCGAAACATTTCCTTTTTTTTTTTTTTTTTGGCCTGGGGCAATTCTGACCTTTGACTGTTGAACTGCTGTAAGCCACCAAAGAAGAAAGTTCTGTATTCATGTCGCATAATTATTATAAATTTATAATTTTTGTACTTTTCAAACCTTACATTATTTTCTACAGTATACTAAGTTCCAAAGCCGTGTCAAATTTAGTTTCAGGTTTAGCTGTTTCCCAAAAAAAGTTTCAGGTTTTAGGTTTTGGCTGGAAAATAGTTTCCGATTTAGGGGTACCTCTGTAGTCTGTACTTGCACCCCTGATGGTATAATCGTACTGCTGCCAGGCATGATACATGCCGTGTGATGTTTGTCATGCGATTGTGCAGTGCTGCATTTATTGCGTGCTGATACACGAAAAGGGCACAGACATCGGTGTGTGACTATTACATGTACATGCCGATGATTGGGAAGGGGGGGGGGGGGGTGCTTGTTGTGTGTTTCGTGTCCTTGCAGGCAGTCTTCTACAGCTCTGAACTCCAAAGCGTGCACATTCTAATCATGGATATTGGCTGTAATTGTTCTTGCAGGCATCCTCTTCTTCTTCGGTTTCTCCTTTCTCCAGTCACCTGTATTTCACTTGTTAAATTCTCCCTAAAGTCTGCACTGTCTGTCGTTCTTAGTGTTAGTGCTGGATGTATGTTGCTGAATGGTCTGTGCACCGTGGAGATGAGAGTTTATTGTAATTCATTGGAATGATTTTTTTACTCATTTATTTTTAACCTGGGGTCAAAAAAAAAATCAAAGAGAATCTAACATTTCCAGTAAGTCCTGTTTTTTTATATAGCTAATTGATCAGCTGGCGACATGTATATTCAGTGTTACATTTCTGTTTTAGACGTGCAATGCACGTCCTGAGAACGTCATTGTTGCAAGTGGGACGCAAAGTAAAGTATAATCAATCTACTGTAGGCAGTTTCATACAGCGATCTCCTGATTTCCGTACTACAGGCCAAGTGGGCTGCTTGATTTCCTCCAAGTTCTGTTCTCCAAACAGGAATTTATGTGTAGTAGGGAAATCCACGTTGAAAACTTCATGGTCGTAATTTTATTTTTTGTGGTCGCTTTTCAGCTGACAGTGTAGTTTCATTGCTGCTGTTTCCATCGGTGTAGTTTCATCTGGGTTGTGTTCATCTGAGCCATTTCCATCAGGAAATGTGTCAATCGTTACCACTTACACCAGGGAGCAGGGATGGCCGAGCTGCTAAAATGTTACTCTTCATTTAGTAAAAAGTGTATAATGTGGTCACCTGATCCAGCAGCTCATGTTTCAATGATTGCCACGAAATAGTCTGTTGCTTCCATAGCTTCAAATTGTTTGCTTTCATTTACAGTTGTCGACGTTTGGGCTGTAAGTAAACATTTCTTTTGACTGACGCACTGCAAGCTCTTCTAGGCATTAGGCCAGTAGTATCATTCATTGGTATGAATACATATATCCACAAGCATCAGGTGTCTTTAAGTTCAGCAGCGCCATGTCCAAAGCAACAGAAGGACAGCTGTGGTCGTGAGGCATTGTGGGAGTCGTTGGGAGTGGTTGCTTGTGGAATTGACATGTGAGTGCTGTCCTCTGACCTTTGATTACATGCATTACTCAGGCACACCTACAGTTTATCATTCATGGAGGAAATAATCATTTTGGGCCCAAGGTGTCGGATCCCAGTACTAGGAGTTCTGCACTTGTTGGTCTTAAGGAGCACTTGTTATCGCTGCTGCCTGTTTTTGCGATCCGCATCTCGGATCTCGCATTGTTGGTTTTGAGGAGCAATTGACATCACTTCCGTTTCCTGTTTTCTTTTGAAAATATACTGTTTTCTTCTTTTGGGGGGAGCGGGAAAACTCCCGCCTGGTGTTTATGCACTGGAGTTTCTTGTGGTTGGTTTGACTTGTTTTCTTGGTGAGCCGTTTCATTTTTTGGTAATGAGTTTTTGATAGTTTTCTTTTCTTTAAACTTGCTCTTCTTTAAAAAAAAAAAAAAAAAAATTAATGTAATTTTGGTCCTTTAATGATGAGCACTTTCCGTTTCTTACATACTGGTACCTTTCTATACAGGAGTGAGGCATCAGCTGACAGTTACATCTCCACCCTTGCTTGTCCAACACCTTCTGTCAGCTGTCCGCGATGCTGCGTGATACATCTCTCTGGCTTCCTCACGCCTGCTGCCAGTCTGTGGCTGCTGAAGAAAGTCAGGTATGTAAAGGATAGGTATTATAACACTCATCAGACTTATATACAGGCATATATTTGTGTGTGTATGTATAATTGTATATATATATGTATATGTATTCAAGGGTGAAAGTTGTCCGTGTGGGGCACGGAATCCGTATTTTTCTCGACCCAAAATACGGAATCCCTACATGGTCCAACCCTTGTCGTGGGGTAGTGGCTTGTGTACCTCAATGACCCAGAGAACTATGCCAGCAGGAGCACATGCTCCTGGCAGGGTCACCCAAGCTGGACAGGTCGAAGGGTAGAGGTCAGACGAATGTGGACCACCTCTCCAAGAGGCTAAACGGGTTTGCGTAGGGTTAACAGCCCTACCTGTAAAAAACACTAAGTTACTGAAGCATCGACAGCAACAAACCGAGACATTCACCTGGGCGAGGAAGGGTCTCCATCCCGGAGACCTATGACGCATTGCAGTGAAAGCCGAAAGGAAGCTGCAAGGCCGACCCCCCTTCTAACACCCAGGACAACAACGAGAGTAGCCACATGGAACATCAGGACAATGTATGAAGTAGGAAGGACCATACAAGTAGCAAGAGAGATGAAGAACTACAAGATAGGAGTACTGGGACTGAGTGAGACAAGGTGGCTACAGACAGGACAGCTGAGATTTTCATCGGGAGAGCAATTGCTGTACTCTGGACACACAGAGGATGGAGCCCCCCACACTGAGGGCGTGGCCCTGATGCTGGCACCGGAGGCACAGCGGGCACTCATCGGCTGGGAACCTGTCAACTCCCGCATCATCACAGCCAAATTCATCACCAAGAAAAAAGACATCAAGCTGAACATCATCCAGTGCTACGCTCCCACCAATGATGCGGAAGAGGAGAAAAAAGATGACTTCTACCAACAACTGCAGACAGTGATAGATAGAGGAGGAGCCAAGGACATGACCATACTGATGGGAGACTTCAACGCCAAGATTGGATCAGACAACACAGGCTATGAGGACACCATGGGAACACACGGACTGGGACAGATGAACAAAAATGGCGAGCGCTTTGCAGACTTTTGTGCCCTGAACCAGCTAGTGATAGGAGGCAGCATCTTCCCACACAAGCGCATCCACAAGGCCACATGGAGATCGCCGGACCATGTCACGGAGAACCAGATTGATCACATCTGCATCAGCCGGAAGTTCAGGAGATCGTGGCGGGATGTGCGCGTGATGAGGGGTGCCGATGTATCATCAGACCACCACCTTCTTGCAACAACATTGAGACTTCGGCTTAAGAGGCACACCAACGCCAACAGCACACGGACCAGGTACAACGTTGGACTTCTCAGGAACACAGACACACAAGCAGCATTCCGGATCAGCCTTTCCAACAGGTTCCAGCCACTGCAAGACCTGATGGAAGACAGTGAAATGGACATCGAGACACAGTGGGAACACAGCAAGAAACTCTGGCACGACACATGCGAAGAGGTCCTTGGCAAGAGAAAGACCCAACATAAGGAATGGATCTCTGCTGATACCATCCAGAAGCTGGAAGCTAGGAAAGAGAAGAAAACCGCACTGAACACGAGCCGAACAAGAAGAGCTAAGGCAAAGGCACAAGAGGAATACACAGCAGCTGACAGAGAAGTGAAGAGGAGCACCAGGAAGGACAAGAGGGACTACATCGACAACCTGGCCAGTCAAGCAGAGGAAGCAGCCCGACAAGGGAATCTAAAAGACCTGTACCAGGTGACCAAGAAGCTCGCGGGCAAATTTCAGCAGACAGACAAACCAGTGAAGGACAAGAACGGGCACCCACTGACAACAACTGAGGAACAGCTGAAGCGATGGGCAGAACACTTCAGGGAGCTGTTAAATCGCCCCATCCCTCAAACACCACCAGACATCCCACCAGCTGAGACAGAACTACCCATCAACTGCGACAAGCCCTCTAAGGCGGAGATCAGGAAAGCCATCATGACACTGAGAAATGGGAAAGCTGCAGGGCCGGACGAGATACCAGCAGAAGCCATTAAAGCAGACACAGAGACAGCCGTCAACATGCTGCACAGCCTGTTCAGCAAGATCTGGGAGAAGGAAGAGGTGCCAGCCCAGTGGAAAGAAGGGATCGTCATCAAGCTGCCAAAGAAAGGGGACCTCAGGGACTGCAGCAACTACCGAGGGATCATGCTCCTGTCAGTGCCAGGCAAGGTTCTCAACAGAATTCTACTGGAGAGGATGAGAGAGGCAGTCGACCCCATGCTCCGAGACCAGCAGGCAGGCTTTCGCAGGAACAGGTCCTGCGCTGACCAGATTGCCAGCCTACGCATCATTGTGGAGCAGTCACTGGAGTGGAACTCCCCCCTCTACATCAACTTCATAGACTATGAGAAGGCCTTCGACAGTGTAGACAGAGAGGCGCTGTGGAAGCTGCTAAGGCACTATGGAGTTCCCGGGAAGATCATCTCCCTGATCCAGTGCACCTACCAAGACATGAGCTGCAGGATTGCCCATGCCGGCCAGTTGTCAGAAAGCTTCGAGGTGAAGACCGGAGTCCGCCAGGGATGCCTGTTGTCCCCGTTTCTCTTCCTCCTGGTCATCGACTGGATCATGAAGACCACTACAGCAGGCAGGAAAAACGGGATACAGTGGACACTCTGGACGCAGCTGGATGACCTCGACTTCGCGGACGACCTGGCGCTCCTGTCTCACAGCCACAGCCAGATGCAGGACAAGACTACGTGCCTGGAAGCCACATCAGCCGGAACAGGGCTCAAGATAAACAGGAAGAAAACCGAGCTGATGAAGATCAACACCACTGCCAACACACCAGTCACAGTCGGTGGAGAGCCCATCAGGGAGGTGGAGTCTTTTGTCTACCTGGGGAGTGTGGTTGATGGACAGGGAGGCACAGACCGAGACGTCACAGCCAGAATCGGCAAGGCAAGGGCAGCAATGGTCATGCTGAAGAACGTCTGGGCATCCAAAGTTGTCAGCATAAGAACCAAACTTCGCATCTTCAACTCCAACGTGAAGTCAGTTCTGCTCTACGGATGCGAAACATGGAGGACAACGAAGACGATGCAGCAGAAGATCCAGACATTTCTCAACACCTGTCTGAGGCGCATCTTCAACATCCGATGGCCAGAGAAGATCCGGAATGAAGAGCTGTGGGAGCGAGCGGGGCAGGAACCAGTGGCCAAGCAGATCCTGCGGAGGAAGTGGGGCTGGATTGGACACACCCTCAGGAAGCCAGCATCCAGCACCACACGCCAAGCCCTGACATGGAACCCGCAGGGGAAAAGGAAGAGAGGCCGGCCTCGCAACAGCTGGAGGCGGGACACTGAGGCAGAGCTATGTAAGCAGGGGACCAACTGGACTGGAGTGGCAAGACTAGCCCAGAACAGAGTGCGATGGCGAAGGGTTGTCGATGGCCTATGCTCCACGTGGAGCCAAGGGCCTAAGTAAAATACGGAATCCGTATTTTTGAAAAAAAAAAAAAAAAATCCGTGTAATATTCCGTTCGGCATTATCTCGTGGTCGAACCTGGATGAGAAGAAAACTTGTTTGGCCAATGGCCGTCGTCCGATCTCGTCAGTCAGCCAATCAGAAGCGTCAAAGGCCAGCGCGCGGTCGCCGTTTTGCAGCTCGCGAATGTTAGCATCCATGCGATCTTCGCGCCGATGAAGCATTCATCTGGATTTTTAAAAATCGAATAATTAAACCAACAGAAAGAAAAATACAATACGGATCGTTTCTGAGGGGGCTACAAAAATACGCGTTTGATGATTGTCCGACTTGGGCGTACACGTACCGGATTTTCCCAGAGGCTCTCGCCATTCGTTCTTTGCCGGCGTCGATAAAGCATTGAGCGGTTGTGTTTTCTTACGCAAAACTAAAACAGCAGAAAGAAAAATGCATTACGGGTCGTTTGTTAGGGCCAGACACGACGATTAAGTTACCAACAATTTGCCTGGGATGATTGTGCGCGGGCTGTGGCACACCTGACTTGCGAGTACCGGATTTTCCCGAAGTCTATTTTAAGACGAAAATCAATACGAAAAATCAATACTAGTGATCTCATTTGGGGGAGGGACTAATCAAGATAGCCATGTAGTTAACAGTCAGGGCTTGAGATCTTCCACCGTGCTTTTGTCGGATTTCCACCTTTGGCTAAAAATTTTCTGGCCTCTCAAAAAGTGTTTCAGTCAGTCCTCCTCTGAAGCACTTAAACTGAATCACTCACACAGATTTCAGTGTATTTAAAAACAAATCTTGGGGAGCATTCCCCTCCACACCCCTAGCTTAACAATTAAGCAGGCGTGCACTCCTGGCTTTGACACTTCATCACCATAGTAAGTGTGAAACAGTTTGTGGTAAACACACTGTGTAGTTTTACACAGATAAAGAAACACCTTTGCTTGGAAATCAAAATGTGTACTTGCAATCTGTGAATTTGTATAAAGTGTCATCCTGTTAAGTGGGTCCGACTGTATTACAGATACACTTTGCTATTCAAAAACTACACTTTGGCACCCCCTAAACCATGCTGAACCTTTCTCAGTTTCTGAGAGTAAACTGACAGGTCTTCTAATGTGTGGATTTTTTAATTAGAGTTTGATTCTCCACAATGATTATTTGGATAAACTTGTGTACAGCAACAAGAGGTCTGTAATAGTTTGAGTCTAAGGGTTGAAATTTGAAGGGAAAATGTGGTAGATAAGAATAGCTATCAAATGCTCTCAGGTGCCACGAGAGGCCTAAAATTGGCTCTTAAATTTGGCAAAATTCGTGTTTTTTTCCGGGGGGGGGGGGGGGGGGGGCGTTGCCCCCCTGGTCCCCCCAGCAGGGCTCTTCCCCTGCACCCCGCCAGGGCCTAGGCGGCCCCTGCACCCCGGCCTGGGAAAAGAAGTTTCAGTATTTTCAAAATTGCCAGCTTTCACCCATGATGTATATATATATTATATGCATTACATACTGAGAGTGGGCATTTTATGGCATGAGTATATATGCACTGCCTTTTGTGTGTATCATTTCTCCATTGTATTTGTAAAACTAGTACCAAGGATTTGCGTTACTGGTATTTTATTTTGGAAGGGGCGATAAATCCACAGGTCATATCAAGTGTGTTTCTTTATTGATATCTGTAATATTTTGCACTTTTCTCTTCTTTTTTTTTTTTTTTTTTTCCTCGGACTGAAAAGGCATCATCGGTTGGCCTTTCGAAAAACAAGAGAAAGAGAATAAAAAAGAATTCCCTAATTCACTCATTGTGCATAGGCTTAAGCGCATTTTGTAATTTTTTTTTTTTTTTTTTTGTCTGTTTAAGAAGCAAAGTGGAGCAAGCAGAGAGTGGTGTGAGATGGGCAAGTGTTACTCTGCATGGTTTTCTGGATTCTCCAGTGTCTGCGAAGGTGCATGAACATGGATTTTTCTTGGAGGGAGACAATGTGCATAGTTTTGTTGTTTTCCAACAAAGACTACTGGCTGTCTTTGTAGCGAATTGAGTATTTCTTTTATTTTAATAATTGTGTTTGCAGGTAGATTTAGGATGTTTGCTGTAGTTTAGTTTTTGGTATTAGTTTCTTATTATTTTCTAGTTAGTCCCTGTATCGGGTTAGAGAGTAAGTGGTCACGTTGTTTTGTTTTCCCACCTCCCTTCCCCTCACATGCGCGCCCGCTGGTCAGTTTCAAAGCTGTCCCGCGAGCCAGCCCCGCCAGGCCCCACCCTATAAAAGACCCCAGTTTTCCCGCCGAAATTCAGAGCGCTCCCGATTTTGGATTACCCCCCTGGGCCGACCAAGTCTATCTAATATTGTACGGATTACCTCTGTGATTTTTCTTGGACACTTCTCAGATCGGACCGCTAAATGTAAGTGCCCCAGTTTTTTTTGGTGGTTTGCTAGTGTTTGTTTGTTAGTGCAATCTCATGCGGTTTTGATGTTTAAGTGATTCAGTCAGTTTCCAAGTTTTCACGTAGACACTGCAGCCAGTAACGCTATTTTTACTAACTTATTCTCTAGGTTTTTAGTGCATAAATTGTGTAACCCAGTGCTTTCTTTTATATTAAATTTCTGTAAGCGTAGTTCGCCAAGAACGGCTCTCATTTTATTTTACAATTCTAATGGTGAAAGTGTATATAAATTATTCTTCCCGCTGATGCGTAGATGCTCAGCGTATGCTGAACCCCTAGTCTGCGTAACCTTTGCCCGGCAGCAAGCGAGCGAGCGTGTACCGTGAACTTCTGACTCTCGCAACTACACAGCCACCGCAATGGTGGAATTCTATTCTTATCACCCAGCCTTTCGGTTTCTCCTCTGCCCGGAATTCCCAATCCTACGTAGAGTGTTTGTTTTTATGATACAGTCAAACCTGTCATGGCGGTCACCTGTATAAGCCATGCCACTGTCCAACTCAGTCACCCCAGAGGATCCCTGAGCGTTTTCCCTCTATATATGCACTGTATAACCAGGTCACTGTCTAACGCGGTCGTGCCACCTATTTTGGCAGTCCCAAACGACCTTTTACACTGTACAAGGCAGTCACTTTGTTGTGTAGTGACCGCCGTCGGGCCCCTGCTGTGTTCTCAACTGACAAGACAGACTTCCTAACTGCTTGACAAGCCAGGATTAGCCACGCCGCGGCTCACTGACACGCGCCTCCCCCTCCGAGTGAATAGCCGGGGGATTGGTGGGGGTGAGGGGGTTGCTGTTAGCGTCGTCCTTTTGATTGCTTTGCAATCAGTACGAGGTCTGTAGGAAACGGTCAGCTTTGTGTTTGTAAACCAATCAACTTCCAAGGTGTATGAATACATGAAGGTGTTGTCACCCTGTTTGTCGTTTCTATTGCTTCTGATTGAGACGACGACGTGTTAGTGTGCGTGAATCCGCTGTCAGCAGGAAGCTTGTTGTTGCATTGTCAGTCGATCACCTGACTGTCTTGCCGAAAGAACACTGTATGTGCGTGCACTTTTTAAGTGTCAGACTGATGGGTGCGTTTAGCGTCTTTGTCAATGCCAGATGAAACTGAAGCGGACCGACTTCGCTAAACTGTAAAAATGAAAAGCATCAGTTTGAGTCTGTCTCCGTTTGAATGCAAGTCCGTCGTCCGAGAGAGAGAGAGAGAGGTGGAGCATTTGCAGAACGCGGAACTAAAACGTGTGCATGTACAATGTACTGTAAGAAAATCCCATGGCTGCAGAATCAGCTCTATCATGTGAGCGAATATGCTCAGTCAAGCGGCAGTTTCCTTCTGTATGACTTGATATTATGGCCCTATGTAAGGCTGTGACAGTGAACAAGGCGAATCGATGTACATGTACATGTACTTAAAAAGGTACATATACACATAAACACATGCATTTCATGCATACCAGAGATATTTGATGTATTTTCAAGTGTATAGAGAGCTTTAGGCGAGCCCTGTTGTCAGCTCATAACACGTGCACTGCTAGAGTATTCATTGGGTGACATGCTAGCTGTTGACATGCCTTCCTGGATAACCCGGTCACCTGTCTAAGGTGGCCAGTTTGACCCAGTCCCTTGGGTGACCGCCTTACACAGGTTTGACTGTAATTCTTCTTATTTTGGTTCCGCCCCCCTCCTTTCCTTTGTTTTGTTTGTCCGTTAGTCTGAATAGTTAATAATATGGGTTAAGTGATTCACGTTAATTAGGAGTTTTGTCTGTTATTTTAGAAGTGCTTGTTTTGTTAGTGAACGATTAGTTTGTTTTCCTCACTGTTCAGTTTGGCTATTTCATTCCTAGTGCTATTTCTATTTGTAAGTTAATTCCTAGACAGCATAGCAACTGTTATATGAGATTATATTTTTCTCCGAATCTGTGCCATAATTAATCGTAATTCCTTTCTTTTGTTAATTTGTGCCATGATTTACTGAGCGATTTACTGTGATTTCCCCCTTTTTGTTTGTTATTAGATTTTTGTAATGATCACTTTGTTTGAACGTTCCTCTTCTCTCAATTATTGATAGCATGTGTTAGGGAGTGGTTGTGTGAGTGACGTGAGTGCGTGCTAAAGCAAGCGTGATTCACAGTTACTGAGAGCTTGCACAGGCCGTGTCCTTAACTACAGACTTGCAGCCACACACCAGACATTCACTGCCTATTACATACACTAACTAAAATCATGCACACCTTTTATTAATGTAACCTACACACAACGACACCTTCTCTCCCGGCATTACATATTCAGCATATGGACACCATGATGTTTGTCAGTAAGAGAGGAGTGTGTGTGTGGAGAAATGAGTGAGAGAGACAATATAATGACCGAGAAATGTATGCTGTTCGTGCCTCTCCTGAATAAATATGCATTGAATGCACCAGTCTTTCTTTGGTTATTTTGTACACGCATCACCTCTGTGTTTATCATAGCAATTTAAGGATTTTCTGCTGGTGTGTTTTGGAAACAGGAAATAAAGAACTGAGATGCTCGAAAAGGTTGCTTATGTTGTTTAAAGAAAAAAGGAAATAAAAAAAGGCATGCATTAACATCAGCGCATAATTTCAATGCAGCATACTACAGTTATTTTCCGATGTAGGATATGTAATGGTGGAGCATAAAAAAATCGTATAAAAATCAACACGCCAGTTGTATACGCCAGTCAAACTTCTAACTTCATGAATGATACTCTACAGAAGTTCATCACTGCCTGTCTCCATAAAGCTTTCCATGAGAAATGGGAAAGAACTCTTGTAGCCTTACAATTTTTTTAATGAACATAGGTGCCTTCCCCTTGCAAGATTCCAGGGAGCGTAACTCTGCACGTCAAACTCGACGGACTTTCACCAAGTTCGGCGAATTTCTCGTGTTTGCACAACTTTGATCGCCTGGTCATGTGCGCTGCGGTCCTGAAACACTGGCGGGAGGCGGCTACAGCGATTCTAGTGCATCAGCGCAGACCTGCCATTCAAAATATCCAGAAAAATGGTGTCAAACCAAAGACAAAGTCGCCTGACACGGAGCAGACGACAGTGGCTCCAATGGCAGGCGGTCTCGAAATGCTAGTGATGAAACGAAGTAGCCGGTCTTCATTCATGCCAGATTTATATGTTTTTCCTGGAGGAACAGCGGACGATGCAGATTTTTCTCGCGAATGGATGGATATTTTTCGAGCTGCGACCCCAGAAAAGAAAGAAGAACGGTTTGGGTTTGTGAAAACTTTATCTGAAAATGCGCCTATGTTCAGTCGCCAGCGTGAGGCCAAGTTTTCATCCATTCCAAGTGAAATTGCCTTTAGGATATGCGCCCTAAGAGAAACGTTTGAGGAGTCGGGAGTACTAATAGCACGGAAAGGAGAATCACTGTGCAGCTACAAACAAAACTTTAGTCCATGTGAAGCTTTTAATTTTGGACAGGACCATGCTTCCGAGTTGGAGGAGTGGAGACAGAAAGTCACATCCGAACCCACGCAGTTCCTCCAGTTGTGTAAAAAATATGATATTGTGCCAGATGTCTGGTCCATGTTTGACTGGTCGGACTGGTTGACACCAATTGGTGACCCACTCAGCAGCAAGAGATTTGACGCAGCATTTTTCATTTGTTGTCTGGAAGAGAAACCTCATGTGGCTGAGGATGCAAGTGAACTTGTTCATTTTCAGGTAGCACAACTTTGGTTTTTGACAGGATAAGAATTGTCAGTGCTGATGTTTGTCTTTCGTGACATTCATAAAATTTGGCTTCTACTTTCTGTGTGTGGTGCTGGCTGGGGCTTGCAAAATATCTGCAAATAATTTATCAGACTGAAAATGTTCAGCCAGTCCTTGAATCCTTTACAAGACATATGCCATATGTTTGAGAAATTGAAAATCAATTATTATGAACAAATAGATATAAAAAAAAGTTCAACTCTCATTAGTAAGGACAGTTGTGTTGGATAAGCCCCCCTTAAGCATGCATCAAGTTTTCATGTAACCTGTTATTGTCGTGTCAGCTCGCTTTGCAGCTTTCTCAAGGAATGATTTTCATTCTCCCGTCCAAAAGAGAGCGTACATGTAACCATATATACAGCTGTATGGCTCACTCTGCAGTCATTTTGTAAAAGGGATCTATTGCCATAGATAAATTTGATAAGCACTTGGGTGGTATTTCCATACCTGCTGGTATCTAGAACAAATCGCCGTACTTTTGGTGGTGGTACGTTGTCTTTCTAGTGCAGCTTGGGTTTCTCGTGTTTCAGTGGTCCAGTCCACAAGAGATGATCAGCGAGAATAGACAGGGCAAAGTTCAGCTGGCACCCCCTCAGCTTTATGAAGCTCACCGCTTGCTTAACTTTTCCTCGGCTGACGATCTCATGAACTTCCTACGACGAAGGGTGGGCCAGCCTATGGAGAGGTGGATGCCTGTTCGAGTGCAGTGCGCTGATGCTGTTTTGTTCCTTTTCCCAGGTTATTACTCTTTCTTTCAGTTGAGTTTATCAGTTATAATAATACATGGGTGAAAGCTGGCAATTTTGAAAATAAGGAAACTTCTTTTCCCAGGCCGGGGTCCAGGGGCCGCCTAGGCCCCGGCGGGGTGCAGGGGCAGAGCCCTGCTGGGGGGACCAGGGGGGCAACGCCCCCCGGAAAAAAACAAATTTGCCAAATTTAAGAGCCAATTCTAGGCCTCTCGTGGCACCTGAGAGCATTTGATAGCTATTCTTATCTACCACATTTTCCCTTCAAATTTCAACCCTTAGACTCAAGCTATTGCAGACCTCTTGTTGCTGTACACAAGTTTATCCAAATAATCATTGTGGAGAATCAAACTCTAAAATCCACACATTAGAAGACCTGTCAGTTTACTCTCAGAAACTGAGAAAGGTTCAGCATGGTTTAGGAGGGTGCCAAAGTGTAGTTGCCCCCCGGAAAAAAACACGAATTTTGCCAAATTTAAGAGCCAATTCTAGGCCTCTCGTGGCACCTGAGAGCATTTGATAGCTATTCTTATCTTAATCTACCACATTTTCCCTTCAAATTTCAACCCTTAGACTCAAGCTATTACAGACCTCTTGTTGCTGTACACAAGTTTATCCAAATAATCATTGTGGAGAATCAAACTCTAAAATCCACACATTAGAAGACCTGTCAGTTTACTCTCAGAAACTGAGAAAGGTTCAGCATGGTTTAGGAGGGTGCCAAAGTGTAGTTTTTGAATAGCAAAGTGTATCTGTTATACAGTCGGACCCACTGACTTAACAGGATGACACTTTATACAAATTTACAGTTTGCAGGTACATATTTTGATTTCCAAGCACAGGCGTTTCGATATCTGTGTAAAACTACACAGTGTGTTTACCACAAACTGCCCAACACTTACTATGGTGATGAAGTGTCAAAGCCAGGAGTGCACGCCTGCTTAATTGTTAAGCTAGGGGTGTGCAGGGGAATGCTCCCCAAGATTTGTTTTTACATACACTGAAATCTGTGTGAGTGATTCAGTTTAAGTGCTTCAGAGGAGGACTGACTGAAACACTTTTTGAGAGGCCAGAAAATTTATAGCCAAAGGTGGAAATCCGACAAAGGCACGGTGGAAGATCCTAAGCCCTGACTGTTAACGATATGGTTATCTTGATTAGTCTCTCCCCCAAATGAGATCACTAGTATTGATTTTTTGTATTGATTTTCGTCTTAAAATAGACTTCGGGAAAATCCGGTACTCGCAAGTCAGGTGTGCCACAGCCCGCGCACGATCATCCTAGGCAAATTTTTGGTAACTTAATCGTCGTGTCTGGCCCTAACCAACGATCCGTAATGCATTTTTCTTTCTGCTGTTTTAGTTTTGCGTAAGAAAACACAACCGCTCAATGCTTTATCGACGCCGGCAAAAAACGAATGGCGAGAGCCTCTGGGAAAATCCGGTACGCGTACACCCAAGTCGGACGATCATCATACGTGTATTTTTGTAGCTAAAACGTCGCGTCTGCCCCTCAGAAACGATCCGTATTGTATTTTTCTTTCTGTTGGTTTGATTATTCGATTTTTAAAAATCCAGATGAATGCTTCATCGGCGCGAAGATCGCATGGATGCTAACATTCATGAGCTGCAAAACGGCGACCGCGGGCTGGTCGTTGACGCTTCTGATTGGCTGACTGACGAGATCGGACGACAGCCATTGGCCAAACAACCACGCGATAATGCCGAACGGAATTTACCGGGGCGCGGGAAAAGTTGGATCGGAAAAGAAAGGAATTTTTTTTTTTTTTTTTTTTTTTTGAAAATAAGGATTTCCTTATTTGATGACTTTCAAAATAAGGAATTCCGCCATGAGGCGGAAAACTTTCACCCATGTAATAACAATGAGGATTAGTCTGGTGTCCAACCTCCTGCTGGATGTATGGAGAGGTTTACGCAATGTTTTTGTTGTTTATTTACGATCAGAATCACACAAGTTTTGGTGAGCACCTCCCAAATACCCATATTGACAGTAAGTTTTGTGAATCTAGCATGAAAATTGACTGAGCTGTAGACGTTAGAATGAAAATGCAAGCTCACCCTCGCTGTATGGCGAATTTTAAATATACTCTTGCAAAATTTATTGCGTTTTTGTTTATTCTCTTGCTTAGGTGATTCCCTGTACCCGTCAGAGCCAGACATTTACGGCGTCGAACCTGCACTTGTGATGGACAAGACTCTAGAGGAACTGGAAGCAATCTCTCCAAAACGCCATCGAGGCGTACGCCAACCACCACCTAAAGATTCTAAACCAGGAAGCCGACCAAAGTTTACCCTGGAATGCAATGTACAGCCAAGATTTGGGCATGTTAAACCTGTGTTATGATCGTAGGAATGGCATAATCATACTGCTGCCTGGCGTGATAAATGCTGTGTGATGTTCGTCGTGCGAGTGTGCAGTGCTGCATTTATAACATACATCATTAAGGGACCAGTGCTGATACACAAAAAAGGCACAGACATCAGTGTGTTGTGACTATTACATGCTAATAATTCTGCCATGAAAGGGAGGTTGTGTGTGTGGGGGGGGGGAGGGGGGGGGGGGTCATCCTCTTCAGTTTTCCTTGTGTTGACTCTTGCACAAGATTTGTCATTCAACCCCAGGTTACTGCAGGCACACATTCTAATAAGCTTGTAGACGCTGACTAAAATCAAATCAAATTATCTTTATTTGTCCAGTCTTGTAAAAGCTGGAAAATTTTCTTTTGGTGCCCACTCTGCACAATATAAAATAAGATTAAGAATATCATAACATAACAGTATACGCTATGGTAATTCCGATAATAAATTAGCCTAATTCAAACTGTCCTTGTAGGCTGCTGCTTTTTCTTCTGTGGTTTTAAGTAGTGCAGACACACTTAGCCGCGAAGTAGTCTTTGTTGCTTGTGCGGCGTGAAGCCCTAAAAATCAAGAACTCGCCACTTTATTTTCTCTCTTCTTTTTTCTGTTGGACAATGAGGGAAAGAAACTGCCACTCTGATCCTTTTATACAGTTCTTGTCATTTTACTCTTCAAAGGATTGTTAAATAATTAAGAATAATTAAAATATGGATTTGACCTGTTGAACTTGCTGCCACCTGAATGATTCAAGGACTCCTTTTGGGAATACTGCCACGAAATAGTCTGTGTTAGTTGTTTCTGCGGCTTCAAATTGTTTACTGTAGTGTTATAGCGGTAGATGTGTGGCATTTGCTTCTTTAGCCATGCATTTTCATGAGTGTTCAAGCGGGGGGTACTGTCAGGATGCGAGGCAGTAAAAAACACCAACTCTCTCGATTGAAAACGACGAAGATTTATTTACAAACTCCAACTCAGGGCAAAACAACACAATTTGCTATGGATACAGCGGCATATGTTATGGAGCCGCGAATTAGTCTTTGTTGCTTATGCGGCCTCCTTCTTCTTTTTCTTCTGCCTGCTCACAATCATCTGGTTGATTATTCTAGCAGGGCGAGGGGTCTGCGCCAAAAAAGGAAAACGGGGGGGGGGGGGGGGCCTTAAGTCACTCGCTCAGCATATTTTATAATATATCAAGCATTTTATAGGCAGATCCACAAACTACTTTAGAAGAAATACACGACATGTCACTCCGCAAATCTTATCCTCCAGTCAGAATAATGCAGACCATGGTAACGGCACTGTCTGTTGCGGCAAACTTTCTTCTTTGCTGGGCACACAATCCTGCAATCAAAATCGTAGGTCTGGTTTTGTTTGTAATAGTAAACATCCACATGGTGTTAAAAAAAAAAAATATTAAAAAAAATCGAATTCTGTGAAATATACTCCCAATGTGCCAGAAGTGGAAGGAATGAACATCAGTATTCACCAACAAATTTACACACACATGTTACAGAGGTAGCTCATGTAGTCATATGGGCTGCTTGCAATGTAGAGGTGGGTTCTGACTGTGCGCACACTCTCAACAGACGTTCAAACAGTGTCCATTCCTTTATTCAAGGTTCAGAAGCAGGAGTTTATTCTCACAGTAATTCGGTTGATCAGTTGATGATTGAATGAATTGATGGATGAACTGACGGAATGACAGAATAACACCCTTGACTTTCTGACAAAGGTGACTTCAAATATGACACAAAGTTGGGTCAACAGTGATAGTAACGGCCCAAGCTCATAGCTCCACAGTTCCAGGTAGAAGTGACTGTACTGAGCTCCACAAAACCGGTTACAAGGCATGAGTACAGTTCATGCATGCTTGACACACATAACAGGAAATCGTGTGGGTGACTAGCTTATGGGAGAAACACAGTGCAGGCCACTATGGCTACATGGTAATGTCCCCGTAGAAAAACTAAACAAAAGTCCAAGAAACTCTTGCTAACTACTGGTTATTGAACCAACCATATAGTTATTTATACAAGAATATTACTAATTGACTAAAGACCTTGTTTGCCCTATTTACTAATCAGACATGAAGAAGAAACGGAAACGGTAATGACTGCGAAGTGGTTACAAGTTAAGCAAATAAAAGCGACACAAAAGGGACAGAAACCACTTAACTTTGACAAAGGACGGCACAGGTCGACGTTTCGGCTTACGCCTTCTTCAGGACATAAACAAATGGGACATAACTTCAACAAACAAGCAAAAGGTAACTCTGCGGACGTACTGACATACACGGCGCGGAAAAAAAAAAAAAAAAAAAGGGTGGGCGAGAAAAGGACCAGAAAAAAATAGCAAAATTATCACAACACCCATCCTTAGGTGACAGAAGACCATGGACTGTTGCGACAATACAAACCTCATATACGCCATCATCTGTACCGCATGTCACAAACTGTATGTTGGGGAAACTGGACGTAGCCTGGCAACACGCTTTGCTGAACATATCGCCGACACCAGACACAACAGAATAAAACCCGTTGCCGTGCATTTCAATTCTGCAGGCCACTCCATCTTAAACATGACAGTAACTGGCCTGTGGCTTATGCACGGTGACGCCACAGACAGACGCGACATGGAGTCGCACATTATTCAGCGCCTGGGAAGTCAGGCCCCGGGTGGTTTGAACGAAAAGCCGTAACATAACCCTCTGAACTTTTTTCACACACAATCCATGGTCCTTGTCACCAAAGGATGGGCAGAGCTTCAGATTGTCGGCGCGCCCGCGCCATTGACGCGTGAAATATCAAAATGACGCGCAAGAGTTAATGTGTATGCGCCAGTGTGGCGCGCGCACTTTTGGCCTTCTGCACATCGGAGTAGTCCTAGTGAAACTAAAAACATCGCGTCTCTGCACTGCCTTGCCTGCCCAACATGTATCGTATCGCAGCACGTCATTGGATGACAGATCTTCCCGAAAGCCAATCCGCGAATACCTTACTTATGTTACTTGGTGATGCCAACATCGCTGAATAAACGTGAATCTCATTGGTTTTCTATATTAGGAACATCCAATGAAAACTCGTATATTAACAGAGCGTTGGCTTGGACGTCTGCAGATTCCGAGAACTGAATGCTTGTTTCTGTATCAACTGCTCCATCAAAAATGTCGAAAAAACCATCGGCGAAGAAAATAAAATTGGTGGCAGGCCAATCTCTGCTCACATTTGCTCGGACTAAATCTGCAGCTGCAAGTAGGTCGTTTTCATATTCAACGCTGCAATTGAACGCTGCAACGCGTCGGCGTGAGAGATCTATATGATGCTTTTCCCCCCAACGGCATGACTTCGTTTCCAAAGTGAAAATGATGGGTCATGATGAATTCTAACAGAAAGGTCGGGGAGAAAAAGTTGGAGGGAGGAAAGTAGGCCTAAACTGTGTGTGGGGAGGCTGCCCGGGGGGGGGGGGGAGGAGGCTGAGAGAGAGAGAAAGAGAGAGAGACAGGCCTTTGTACAGCTCCCAACAACCCAGCTAATTTTAAGGATAATATCATAACCTTTGTAAATGTCACACATTTTCATTTGAAAACATGCATGTCAGGAAAAACTCTCTCTCTCTGTGCTTCCTTACTAAGTTTGTGTGTGTGTGTGTGTGTGTGTGTGCTTCCTTACTAAGTTTCTGTAGTTTAGCAACGACAAGGTTGTAAACTGGCCGATGGCCAAAATCTTATACCATTGAAAAATAAAGGTTTGTCATTGTCATTCTCTCTCTCACTCACACACACACACACACACACACACACACACACACACAATGCCGGACCCAACTTCCAAAACATGCCCTTTGAAAAACAAGCTGTTCAGGTGTGGGCACAGAAAAGAAGGCGCTACCTCTTCAAGGACTAAATAAAGTTAGTACACCTCTGACTTTTTTTCGTTTCCAGATTTTGTCAATGACCCATCATTTTGAAAATTGACCCCTCATTTTGCTCAGCCATGGGTCATTGGGCCCATGACATTTAAAAACAATCTGAAGCTCTGGATGGGTGTTGTGATTGCTAATTTTCACTATTCTTTTTTGTTCTTTTCTGCCCAACATTTTTTTTTTTTTTTTTTTCACACACAGTCCATGGTCTTCTGTCACCTAAGGATGGGTGTTGTGATAATTTTGCTATTTTTTTCTGTTCCTTTTCTCGCCCACCCTTTTTTTTTTTTTTTTTTTTTTCCGCGCCGTGTATGTCAGTACGTCCGCAGAGTTACCTTTTGCTTGTTTGTTGAAGTTATGTCCCATTTGTTTATGTCCTGAAGAAGGCGTAAGCCGAAACGTCGACCTGTGCCGTCCTTTGTCAAAGTTAAGTGGTTTCTGTCCCTTTTGTGTCGCTTTTATTTGCTTAATCAGACATGTTTACTACTAATGAAATATTTACAATTGGAATGCATGTCACTAAAAGGAATTGATTTATTTTATGTTACTAACTTTTATAATTTATTGTAACTCATCACTAACCGTGATCAAGTATATTAAGTCTGCTATAACCGGCCAACAAACCAGTTGCCAAACAGCACCAATTCCACTCTACCTCTCGGCTACTCATGCATTCTTGAGTCACTCTGTCACATTCATACTTCAAACACTCACTTTCTCTCGCTCTCCCTCCCCCCCCCCCCCTCCACGGATAGGTGTAGGGGGGGGGGGGGTATATATGCACACACGAAGGGTTCACTGTCAACGCATTTGTAAACGGTTGCAGATCTTTATGCGTGCAGCGTTTATTCAGTAGTTTTGTCGGAATCTGTTTTCCAACCCTGAACTATAAAGTCAGGTAGTCAGTATAGACCCCGCCCGTATTCAAGTATTAAGGGCAGCATTGGTAAACTTGCTAAATCCTTTTATAAATCTTAATATCGTCAACTTTCTTTACGATACTTGGTGATAATGACTCATCTCACGAATAAATATGACTGTGACTTTCACTCTACATAAGACGGCCCCATGGGCTCGCCTTCACGCGTCAAGACCAGGTTCTTGAGGCAGGGCTGATTTCGCTGAGCTTCAGTGCCCACCCGGCCCTTATTTTCTTTCTTATTTCTGTCTCCACCGGTCCATTCACCTGTCTTTTGCTCCCTTAAACTCTCCTCGGGGGGACTCTCAGGTGTGGTGTTTTCCCAAACCGCCTCACGGCGGGGAGGTTCCGTGTTGGAGCCAAACTGCATCCCAGGCATGTTGTCTTCATTTGGTAACTAAGGAAGTTTCTTTTCTACCTCTCTCAGTCTGTCCCTCACCAGCCCATTCGCCAGTCTCTTCCTCTTGTAAACCTCCCGAATTTAGCCGCTCTGTCCTCCCTTTCATCTCTCATCGGATTTCTAAGTTCGGCCCTTCCATCTGTATTTCTTCTGTTTAAACTCTTACTCGTGTCTGCACAACCAGTGGTTACGAATAAGTAATGTTGGGCATGTGCTGCGAACTGGTTTATTGCGCCTAGGACATGATAAGTTTCAATATTTGCTGTATATGCGCGTAGCATTTATGTTTGTTTTTCCTAGTTGTAATTAATAATAATAATAATAATAATAAATATTTATATAGCGCCTAACCTTATCTAAGCTCTAGGCGCTTTACATAAAATACATATTTATTCGTATTAAGACATTAAAAACACACAAGACAGATAAAACAAACACAAGACAAGTAAAACTGATAAAACATAATTGCTATGTGTTTTCTACGCTTATTTTTGTAATCGGGAGTACGATAAATTAGCATGAAGGTGCAACGTCTCGTGCATGTCCAAGTTGTATACTGCCCCTTAGCCGGACCAGTTTGCATCAGTCGTCCAAAATTACTTTTGTTGTTGTTGTTGTTGTTGTTGTTGTTTTTTCACGCAGTGCAGGCACACTTAGCCGCGAAATAGTCTTTGTTGCTTGTGCGGCGTTATAAGCCCTAAAACCTCACTCACTCACTCTGTCATTTGCTGTATTCGTGCTTTGTTTTCGTGCCACGACGAGCACATTTCAGCTGTGTGGCGCATGGTTGGATGAGATGGTCGATCCTGTAATGTTGGATTTGCTCCGGAACCTGGTGCTCTGATGTTGCAAATCCTCTCAGGCGTCCTGGAGTTGAGCGACGAGGACCACGAGCGAGGCAGGCTCTGGCAATGGTGCGGCGGACAGCCATGAGTCTTTGTCTTCTCGATATTTTCTTGCGTCAGTCGGTACAGGTGCCAAACCTGCTGGATGCAAATATTTATTATTTCTTTTGTACGAGGCGTCTAGTATATGAAAGAAATGACCAAGGGTGAAAGTTTTCCGTGTGGGGCACGGAATCCGTATTTTTCTCGATAAGAGATAAGGTCATCTCATAAAGTCTCATCGCTTGCACAGGACCATTTAAAAAAGCAAACAAACAAAAAGACGAACCAAATAACGAAACACACACGATGACTTTCTGACCTGAACCGTGAAAGCTGGCAATTTTGAAAATACTGAAACTTCTTTTCCTAGGCCGGGGTCCAGGGGCCGCCCAGGCCCCTGCGGGGTGCAGGGGAGGAGCCCTGCAGGGGGGACCAGGGGGGCAACGCTCCCCGGGGAAAAAAAAAGAATTTTGTCAAATTTAAGAGCCAATTCTAGGCCTCTCGTGGCACCTGAGAGCACTTGATAGCTATTCTTATCTACCACATTTCCCTTCAAATTTCAACCCTTAGACTCGAGCTGTTACAGACCTCTTGTTGCTGTACACGTCTCTAAATGGTTTTGAAATGTCACTTTCAGAAATGTCAAAGATGTGGCTTGTGAAATGGTGCTTGAATAAAGTACACGGTATAAATAAAACACGTGTGTGTGTGTGTGTGTGTGTGTGTGTGTGTGTGTGTGCACGCGCGCGAGCGTTGAAGTTGTGTACAGAATCATGCATCTCAGAGCACGTCTGAGGAATGACAGCACATGCAAATTTTGCGAACCGCACAGATTTAAAAAAAAAAAAAAAAAAAAAAACAGATAAACTAAATTTTCAACTCGAGGATTCTGTGTTTACGTTAGTGCCTTGTTTTTCGGCCCTCAACTTCATGCACCAAGCATATCGTCCGCTGCAAGGTCGACAGGAAACTGAAAACAAGACGAGGCTGCGTAAATTTTAACAGCCGGCAAAAGTTCACGCACTTTCCGTCGGTTGATGACTAAGAAAGCCATTTAACCGTTCTTACTTCTATGTTTTCTTTTGTTTTTAGCCTCTTGATTTACGTGTACCGGCTCGATTCAGTTAACCTTCGCCATACGTTGCGGGTGCTTTCATTTAAACGTCCGTAGCTCAGTCAAGTTTCACGCTAGATCCACGAAACTTTGTGGTTTTGTCAATCAATACGGTTTGTGGAAAGGTGCTCACCCAAACTGACTTTTTTTTTTTCTTTTTTTTTTTTTTTTTTTTTGGGGGGGGGGGGTAATTTCGGTGCTAAACTAACAAGTAAATAAACAACGAAAACGTTGTATAATACGCCTTCTCTTCGTCAGGAGCATGGGTGCATTTGCGCTGTGCCCCACGATTCACAGCGCGCAAGTTTTCTTCTGTAAAGTCACGTATGGGTACGTTTGCGTACGATGTACGGCACGCAAGTTTTTAGGCGACGTATGGCCAAGGTTAAACGTTCCGATGGCATCTCTATGCTCGGAAATGCCTATACGCTGCACACCCTCTCTCAAGGATGTCTCAGAAGTCTCCCCAGAATAGTAACAAAGGCGTTGCTCCCAGGCGGCCTGTTTGAACTGGCTTTTATCCCCCTCGTTGCCCCGTCTTTGATATAGCCCGCATGTGGTGGAAAAGGACGTTAAACCCCCAAACAACCACAGGCAACATCTGGTATGACGACTGAGGTATCTTCCCGAAGCCAGTTATCATATACGATATTGTGCGATACGAGTTTTAAAAAAAGAAGAAGATTGTATATAAGATTGCATTGTATATATAAAGCTTGCAAACACTTTTTTCCCCGCTTGAAAGGATAAGGCGAGAGCGGAGAACGGACAAACACATGTAGATTAAATTTTCGTTTTTATTAAACACATTTTGCCAGATTTTTAATGCGAAAGTTCAAAAAAACAAAACAAAAAAAAAAAAAAAAAAACCCGACATCATTCGCTGCGCAGTTTCCTTCAAGGTCGGCGGATTTTTTTTTCTTCCCTCACGTCACGCTCGCTTGAAATTTTTATCGTAGACAAATGGACGGCGAATACTTGACAAGGGAGTGTTTATAAGGTGTTTGTCCTATGCGCGCTCCATCCTAAATACAAGTAGCACAGACGACGCCAGTTGAGATGTTATCAGATGCATAAAGGGCTCAAACCTTGGTAGAACCTTCATAATTATCTCATGAACATTTTAATGCAATGATAATCAACTTTTTTTTTTCACTGGAAAAAAAAAAAGACAGACAGACGGAATGAACTAAAAACAAGAATAATGAGATTGACGATTTGAAATGTCAGTCGACCAAATTTTAATTGTACGTGCTTGCGTAAAGAAACTTTCCCAAACTTTGTGTGTGTGTGTGTGTGTGTGTGTGTGTGTGTGTGTGTGTGTGTGTGTGTGTGTGTGTGTGTGCGTGCGTGTGTGTGTGTGTGTGTGCGTGCGTTTTAATTATAGCTCACGTAGGACTTACTCGTACATGCGCATTTCCTTTGACTTTTCTACTTCTTCTAATCGTTCCTTGTCGTTCATCCTTGAGAAGCTGCGGCCTCAGCTTACGTCCTAGAAAAACAGATATTGAGAGCGTGTCTAACTTTTTTTTTTTTAAATTAGAGCATCTATGCCTGTAGTTTCAGTTTACTAAGGAACAGTGGTAGGATTTTTTTTTTTTTTTTAACCCACAAAAGTGATGCTTCGCCGTTTTGTTTTAACCCTTCTACTTTCCACGACAACAGTGAGAAATAGGCCAAATTCGTGCATTGGTAATCCCTTTCCCTGCAGCCCCCGCCCCCCCCCCCCCCCCCCCCCCCCCCCCCCTACATGCTGCAGTCCCTTCAGCACAGACATTGATTGAAATGATTGATTTGGCATGCACGTTTCTTGCAAATTGCGGCTGCTATATTCGGCTGCCAGACACATAATACAGTATACATAATACATGTACTTTTATTTTATCGGTTTGATGAATGAATTATCCGAAACCGCCGCGGGCATAAGACGTCCGAATGTGCAGATAATAATAATAATGACATTACTTATAACCTATCAGATACTAACAGTTCTAAGCGCTTAAAAATAATGTGAATAGGAATAAATAATATATATATCTTTCTTTATTTGGCCGGCATGGCGACAAACCTGGGCCCGCATGTAAAAGTCGGGGTTAGGGAGTTTAGCCCCCGGGTTAGAGTCTAACCTCGAACTAAACTAGCTCTAGGGTTAAATTTTCTGTTGTTGTTTTTATTTTTTTTTTTAATGAGGAAGCGGGTCCATTCCAGTAAGGTGCCTATGCCGTTATAGAAGGATTTTTGTCTTTCTTTCTTCGCGTCCTTTTTTATTTAATTTTGTATTGGGGTTTCTTTTGTCCTAGTCTGGGTTAGGCACGTAGCCGTGGGTTAGATTAACCTCGAGTTTTACATACGGGCCCAGCACTCTTACCAAACAGAGCATTATGATTGGACAAAAAGTGTCCCAGGGTGCTTCAGCCAGTCCGGGAGAGCCTGAGTGTTGTAAAAATACTGTTTGTTACAGCAAGACGAAAATCGTGCGTCCCCTGTGACGCACTGTTCTCAAATTGGTGCGTCAATTTAAGAGTTTTGTGCGTACAGATACTAGTACACCTGTGCGTAATCGGAAACACTGGGAAACGGACAACGGTAGGGATAGAACGCTTCGCACGAAATGCGAGACCAGTGGAGCAACCCACTACACCACGCTGACCGCCATGATGACAGGCTGTACATAGAGGCTGTACGAAATACATTCCCCATCCCCTAAAAATGCGCCTCCTCAGAATATGTGTAGAGCAGCAAACCTCCATGCATTATTTTCTTACGTACGGGGGGTGGGGGTGGGGGGATGGGGGGTAAAAATGATTCATCGCCGCTGGTTCAGTTTCGACCTTCGAGTACGTTCCCTTTTCGCGCTTAAGGCCGTGACGAAGGAGGTCGGTTCTTTGTGCACGTGCAGTTCACGCGTGGTAAGGTGGAGGAGTTTGAACGACCGAGATTTGGAGAGGATGATTTGCTGAGTTGTGGATTGGGGCTGGAATACACCCCCCCCCCCCCCCCCCCCCAACAAGTGTGCAAAGTCCATTCTCTTACCGACGGCCCATAACCTTCTTTTTTTTTAAATGCCGACGTGTGTCAAAAAAAGAAAAGAAAAAAAAAGAGTATATCTACGAAATACTTAACCCTCTGATGTCTGTAAACTTTTAATGGGGAGCCGGGGTGGCCGAATGGTAGAGCGTTGGACTTCCAATGCTCGGGTCGGGAGTTCGAACCCCGGCTGGGGCCAAATATTGTGCTGGCTTTTTCATCGTTGCCCCGTCTTTGATATCACCCGTATGTGGTGGAAAAGGACGTTAAACTCCCAAACATAAAAACTTTTAACCTGTGCATAATATGCTCAGAATCAGACATACTATTTGATACTTTTACTGACCTCCTCTATAGGCCAGGAAGTCAATGGTGTGTCACTGAGGTGACCATTTGGAACGCCAAAAATATCAGAACTGGCAAACTAGTAGCTGCTCGTTACAAAACCTCATACTATATCATCAACAGCCATTGGTATGTCCGCTCAGCGTTCCAACAGCCGTACTGGAGCTGGGACTATCGAACGGTAGATCGAGCGTTGGACTTGCAATGCTCGGGTCGTGAGTTCGATTCCTTGCTCAGTGGGGCCATATATTTGTGCTGGCCTTTTTCTCGTTGCCCCGTCTTTCATATCACCCGTATTTGGCGGGAAAACAAGACGCCAAGCCCTCAAATATCCACCAACTTGACACTCATGCACATTTGCTGGCACCCATAAAATAGGCTGGAATCATGGCCCCGAGTGAGGACTGAACTGATCCACACTGACGGCCGTCGGGGCTAGCAACTTGACCAATGACCGAAACATGGTAACATGGTTTCCTTAGTCTTACTAGAATACTCAGTTATCAGTTGCTCATCTACAAACCATTTGTCTACTCTCGCTTGAAACAGTAACGTTAGAGTACTTACACAAGAATTTTTGTTTTGTTTTGTTTTTCTTGTGTTTGTTTTGTTGTTTTGTTTTGTTGTGTGTGTGTGTGTGGTTTTGTTCCCCCCTTTTATTGATTTAAATAAGTGACTCAACGATTGCAAGTGATTTCACTCTACTTCATTTTCCTTTCAGTCTGTCTGCTTTTGTTTTGTATTTGCTTCTTGGTTTGTTTGAGTTTGTTTTACTGCTGTTGTATTTTGTATTCTGATTTATGTGTGTCTTGTAAACGTCTGTAAATATGCCCAAAAAGATGAATAATAAAAAAAAAGAAACATGGTAACATGCGGCCACTCACCTCCCGTCCATGTCACAGACAAATGACGCGATCAGAAATAGTGGGTTATGTAATTGTAGCAGCATGTAGACTACTGAACCAGCTGAACTTAGCTGAAGTGACCCTGTGCAGCAAAATCTGTGTTAGCAGGATCCGACCCGACTCCCGCAACGAAAATGTTTTTGAGCAATAGGTGTCCCGTGTAGATTAATAGGTGCATACTTGTTATGGAATGTGACCCGGACAAATAATGGGGTCAATAACTGATAGCAGGAGGGCCTGTTTTAAGGATGGCTGGCGAGTGTAAACTGACGTATTTCACGTGCAAAAGGTGCACAATGTGTATATGTTAGCCATCAACTTGCACCACTTGCGAAAGGTAGCGTCTGTAATGATTTGTTTATTATTATTATTATTAGTGTGTGTGTGTGTTTAGTTAACTACATTTTACTGAATTGAAGTTTAAGAATCTTTGTATTCATTGTTCCGTGTTTTAATGAGCCACAAGAAAAAGAGCTTCTGATGTTTATCAGACAATAAAGTCATATTAAACTGAACTGAATAAACATTGAATTGAACTGAATTTTTAGTTACAAAATACTTTCTAGCGCAGCCCGGCGGAGGTTTTGTTGTTGTTGTTTTTTCTTCACGTTTAGAGTACACGTAGACCCCCCCCCCTCCACACACACACACACACACACACACACACACACACACACACACACACACACACACACACTCTCTCTCTCTCTCTCTCATTAACGGCAAGAATGAAAACTGGACCACTGGACCAATGTCTTTTACCGTTGACAAATAAAGTTTCATTTCATTTCAAAGTTTCATTTCATCTCATCTCTCTCTCTCTCTCTCTCTCTCTTTCTTTCCGTCGGTGATGATTTACCCTAATTACAGAATGATTTAATCTGCTACAGCAATACAGTCACAGTGTATTTGTTCAAGCCTCAGCATTACCATAAACTGTGTTTGTTCAAGCTCATTCATTGTTAACGTTTCTACAACCTGTATTGCAATAAAACTTGTTTAAACCACTGAACTGACTAAACTTGCAAACGGTGGCTGTACTCATATTTACTACGCTTTGCTCATTGGTTCACATCATAATTCACCGCCGAGTCCAGCAAACTTTGTCGTATCCGGCACTGCACTCGGCGAATACGCAAGTCTCCCATTTTCTGCTGTTTCAGTTTTATGTAAGTCAATGTAACATAATTATGGATCCACTTCAGACTCAACCTTTCAACCTTTACTTTTTGGGGGGCCGCACAGTAATAACAGATCATTAGCTGCAGCAACTGTTTATCACGACGGTCGCCATGGGTCTGAGTTGTCGTAGTGAGAGTTTGAAAGTGTGCAGTCGCACAATTTAACTGGTTGTGACCAAAGTCCCTGGCCGTTGCAAAAGTAGAATCCCAAAATGCAAGCAGGATGGGGTGGGGGTGGGTGTTTGGGAGTTTTACGTCCTTTTCCCACCACGTACGGGTGATATCAAAGACGTTGCAACGAGGAAAAAGCCAGCACAAAATAATTGGCCCCAATCGGGATTCGAACTCACGACCCGAGCATTGAAAGCAAACAGGATGAAATTTCGCATCCGGAACACTTACTTTGGTATACTACCTTTTTCTCGTTGCCCCGTCTTTGATATCACATGAAAGGTGAAAAGAGGGCGTGAAACTCGCAAACAACTGTAAAACATGTCTTACTAGTTCAGTCATTTCAGTCTAACTGCAAGACTGCTGACATTTCAACGTGGTCCACAACCGAATTACCTACTTTCAATGGACAAAGTGCGTAACTGTAGAAACTGAGGTAAAATTTGCATGATATTACCTATGTTAGCCTTTCATGTTGTGTGGCCGAGAAATCCGACACTGGGAACTCAACCGGTCACAGGCCACTGACCAACAAAGACGCACCACAACAAACACCGGCCCGTCACTGGAAAGGCTCATGCAAGGTGCCCGACTTTCCGTGTGTCACAGTGTCACAGTCCCCGTCTACACAGCTTTTAAAGCCTCTATGTTCGTAGCGCCACTGGTTAGTTAGTTAGTTATTTAGGGCTTAACGCTGGTTAGTTAGTTAGTTATTTAGGGCTTAACGCTGGTTAGTTAGTTAGTTATTTAGGGCTTAACGCTGGTTAGTTAGTTAGTTATTTAGGGCTTAACGCTGGTTAGTTAGTTAATTATTTAGGGCTTAACGCTGGTTAGTTAGTTAGTTATTTAGGGCTTAACGCTGGTTAGTTAGTTAGTTATTTAGGGCTTAACGCTGGTTAGTTAGTTAGTTATTTAGGGCTTAACGCTGGTTAGTTAGTTAGTTATTTAGGGCTTAACGCTGGTTAGTTAGTTAGTTATTTAGGGCTTAACGCTGGTTAGTTAGTTAGTTATTTAGGGCTTAACGCTGGTTAGTTATTTAGGGCTTAATGCTGGTTAGTTATTTAGGGCTTAACGCTGGTTAGTTAGTTAGTTATTTAGGGCTTAACGCTGGTTAGTTAGTTAGTTATTTAGGGCTTAACGCTGGTTAGTTAGTTAGTTATTTAGGGCTTAACGCTGGTTAGTTAGTTAATTATTTAGGGCTTAACGCTGGTTAGTTAGTTATTTAGGGCTTAACGCTGGTTAGTTAGTTATTTAGGGCTTAACGCTGGTTAGTTAGTTAGTTATTTAGGGCTTAACGCCGGCAAAGGAAAGTCCCTTCCTGCCAGGTCTTTTAAAACATAAAATTCCCCTGTTAAAACAAGATGTAAATATAAATTAAAAATTTATCAGGTCTAATGCGCCACTGAAATAAAAAACTGCCGCTTTCCAATCTGTAAGGTTATTTGTCAGATAGAAGGATGCTTCATTTGACCATCGCAACCGTTGTCGTGACTCTGTGGCTTCTAATATTAGAGAAATACGACTTTCTTTCAGCCTACGTTCCGTTCCTGAACAGACTGGGACTCGACAAAGTCTCTAAAAATAGCCACCAATCAGCGCCGTCTAGCTGGTCTTCAGTGCGCAACCAAATAACGTCTGCTCAGTACGCGGCACGCTTCTAGAACAACACATATATACGCCGGCCAGAATAACACCAATGGTTCCAGATGCTGCATTGTGCCTTAAGTGACTGATTCACACCCGTGGTCTAGCAACCTTAAATTAATTTCTCTTGTTGATGCTGCAGGTTATGTTCGGTCTCTCTTCTTAATCAAAAAGGGGCAGTTGCGATGGCCGAACTGGTAATGCGCTGGACAGTAAACTTGATGCTCGGGTCTTGAATCCTGACTTTGGCCAAATATGTGTGCTGGACTTTTCCTCCTTACCCAGTCTTTAACTCAATTCCTACCAAATAAGTTTGGGGTTGTGCACCAGTAGCCTCCCCCCCCCCACCCCCTCCCCCCAAACAACAACAACAACAACAACAACAAAACAACCAACAAACAAAACAAAACAAAACAAACAAACAAACAAAATCACCACCACCACCACCAACAACAACAACACCCACACACAGGGCCAAAACAGGCAAAACGTGACATAATATACTCGTGCGTTGGCTTGAAATGTGTTAATATCACCTTTTTTGTGGGGGAAAAAGACCCCCCCCCCCTCCCCTCATCAATCTCGGTCAAAATTCGCTTAGCTTTACCGACAGGAAGGACAGGGAATGACAGAGACACCCGATTACGGTTCACAGCGGCAGTGTCGTCTCGTGGATCCTGACCAAACCACACCAAACCAAACCAAACCGCAACTTCACGTCAGGCGCCGGTGGTGTGAAAACCCTGCCTGTACTTTGGGCTTTGCAGTTTGCCGGTCGGCCAGCCGTCGACCGACAACCTTGCCGATCAGCTGTTTTTATCCAGGTTACCGCGACCCAGTTGCATAACCACGTGACGCAAACTTTGACAGGAAACCTCAACAACTACTGAACGAGATCGATAAGACCGTGTCACGATTTACTAAGGAACGTGTCTGAAATGCTACTGTTTTTCCCGAGAAACGTGGTTAATCATCAGTGAACTTGGCTGCGCTGAACGTAACGGAAGAAACAAGAAAGTCAGTCAGTCACGGTATCTTTATAAATAGCGGTTAAATAATCATGATCGAGAAGAACGTGATCGAAACTGATGCTGAGTGAAGTGTAGAGGCGCTAACGTGTTTCATTTCGTTCACGTTTTGCGTTGAAGACGAAATACTTTAAGGAGATAAGATTAAGAACAGCCTTCATTTTACCATTATTCTTTCCGGCCGCATTGGTACACACACACACACACACACACACACACACACACACACACACACACACACACACACACATGAGGCTGATTTACAGCGAAACGCCGTTCTTTGTGCTTTTAAAGTTCACTCGTATCAATAAAGTGAAGTAAAGTAGACCAGTGGTGAGCAGCAGTGTGTGTGTGTGTGTGTGTGTGTGTGTGTGTGTGTGTGTGTGTGTGTGTGTGTGTGTGTTTAGCATGCAGCTCGCTTCGATTGTGACGTCACCACCAAATAGTCTCAGCCACAGTCAGTTTAGAAAACTGACGAAAACTAAAGCGCTATTTATGTCCAGGTATTCTTTTCCGTGTATTTGGCAATATAGATGTCTAAACCGCTATGAAATCTGTTACAACACGTTCAAGACTGACAGCTAAACCGGCGATAGACAAAACTAGGCCCACGTTACGAAGGAACTGCTTTGCGGTCAAACGGCGGATGTGATCAATTGTTGACATAGTGCTTCGGCGACACCCGTGAAAGCACCTTGCTTCGCGTGTCTCGCGCGATGAGAGGGCGTGGGCGTTTGGGGGTTTAACGTCCTTTTCCACCACCTACGGGTGATATCAAAGACGGGGCAATGATGAAAAAGCCAGCACAAATATTTGACCCCAGCCGGGATACGAACTCACGACACGAGCATGCGATGAGAGATTTAATAATAATAATAATAATAGTGGAGATTTTTAACGCGCCTAACCCAGGGGCTGGCTCTAGGCGCTTTACAATATAACGGGGGGGGGGGGGGGGGGGGGCGCAGCAACAACCCGCGAAAATAAAGACTGATAAAATAAAAAACCCCGCATTGTCTCCCTGCAGGCAACAGAGACCATGGCAGTAAGAGAGCGGGGACCCCAGCATCCTGCCCAACCACAGGATGTGGGGAACCCAACCCAAATAAACCATCTTACACACACACACACACAGAGTGTACAAGACAATAAAAAGCTGGGTTGAATTACTGAATTAGCTGAATTATTGAATTAGCTGCTTACGAGTCAAACACGCTGTGCACGGATATTTGCGGATCGACCTTATTGCGCGTAGTAATCACCAACAGTGGCAGAGATAAGACGAGTGGCGAAATCGGCGCCACATGCAGTTTGTGTACACGTTTTTAGTACACAGTATTTTTTACCTGTCCCAGGCTCAGTGTAGGCCGGATCGGCGGCCAGGCTGTTATGTGATCTCACGCCTGTTCTGGCAAGTACCCAGATAAACGGCAGGTGTGCTGTCACATCTTGAACAATAGTATCAAATGTAAACTTTTGTGACTGACTGACTTCTACCGTGCTTGAGACTGATATCTGGAACAATTCGGTCGTCGACCCCTTTGCCGCCAGCTGTATTTCACCCAGGTCGGAACAGCCGGTTAGTTTTGGCACTGTGTGCGGAGGCCAGTGTCGTGTTGCTGGCTATACACTGAGTAAAAATGTTTTTATTTATGTCAGTGAGCATGATACTCCACTGTCAGCAGAGCTAGCTGAGACACTCCGTCGACTGACCGGGAAACGTGTTTTCTTTCACCTGTTCTCATAATTGTTGTTGTTTTCAGTCTGTCACTGTTGTGGTCAGTGTTGTTATCAGGTTGCTTTGTGAGTGTGCTGGGAAGCCCGGCGGGGATGGCCGAATGGTAGAGCGTTGGACTTTCAATGCTCGGCCGCGGGGTCGTGAGTTCGAATCCCGGCCGGTTCGGGCCAATTTGTGTGTGTGTGTGTGTGTGTGTGTGTGTATGCCCATCCACCCATTCTCGCTGCGGGTGTGCTCAAGCCTCAAGGTATGCCGGCCGGATGAAGTAACTGACCTACTCATTATTAGTCAATTCAGTGCTGTCTCAGTGAGATGGGTGGGTGGGTGTTTGGGGGTTCATATAACGTCTTTTCCACCACATAGGGTGCTATCAAAGACGGGGCAACGATGAAAGAGCCAGCACAAATATCTGGCTCCAGCCGGGATCGAACTCACGACCCGAGCATTAGAAGTCCAACGCTCTACCATTCGACCACCCCGGCTCCCCTGTCTGTCTCAGTGAGAGGGAACAATATGACTCAGTGATGATCTGAGTGGAAGGCAATAGACACGGCTTGCAGGCAAAACGCTGACTCACACCTGTATGAAACACGATATAAAAAATATTGGTTTGCTTGGCTGATAAACTGTCCAACTCAGTGAGCTGCCGCCGAATGAGACCGTGCACCAACATAAACCCAGATCAGCTGAAGCCGGCTGGCAGCCACCCAGATCAGCTGAGAGCCAGAGGCCACGGTTTCCGCCGGGCACCACAGAGCTATACAGACTGATGTATATCTGTGGCTCCCACCCCTCTGCGTCTCTCCACTTGGCAATAAGGGCTGTGTCAATTTCGCTGTAACAGCATATCCGCGCACACCGGTCGGCGTTTACCATTTTAAGATCTGACCGACATACCTACATGTTCCCGTTTTAGTCTTCGGCCTTGAGGCCAGATGAAACAGATCACGTGACCGGAGGCGTGCTAAAGGCGTGGGAACGCCGGCCGGCTTCGCTTCTCCACTTCCACATCGCCAGCTGATCCGAGTTCAGAATGTGCATGCGGGAAAATCAGCCTGGCCTGACCCGATTTATTTTTAACCGGCTAAAAACAAGTCAGTTTTCTTGTGCATTCTGACACCCAGCCAATGCACATGCATTCCGTTTAAGAAAGTCAGTCAGGGTCACAAGATCATTTAAAGCTGGCCGTTTAAAACTGACTACCCCGGCAGTGCCGGCCGGACTGGTTTCCGTAAAAGCGGTTTTAAAAATAAGGCAAGCCCGACGCGGTTTGACCGCCGGGAACCGGCAGCGTGAACTATGATTAGTCGCTGTGTCACGTCAGTTGGGACAGTGTTTTAAAAATCCCAGATCAGTCACCCATCCCACTTTGGTCAAGTTTAGCCAGAGACATATCTCAGTGGTCACATAACATGTCACTGGTCACGTTTTAGCAAGTCAAGTTTATTTTTCCAACCCTTCGGGGGCCGCATAGGAAGGGTGGACTGCATCAGTTACTGTCAGTCCGGCTGTCGTGCGAACAAGTCGAGTCACTCAGTATCGATGATGCACCGTGTCAAGTTTTTGGTGACTGACTGGGGTGGGCCGCGTTTGGGAATTTGACTGAGTCCTTTCACTTCCGACATTTAAAGGGTAAGGCAAGTCAAGCGCAATGTTGGGTTTAATTGATAGATAGTGATGTCCTAGACGGCTGCAGCCCAAAAGATTTGAACATGAACACACCATTCAGCATTTATCACACCAAACGGCAGCCAAAATGCGATGCCATGGAGGCTGCCATGTTGATCCTAGCAGTGACGTCACTGCACCACTCAGCAGCAGACGACACTATGCTGGCACACTCTCTGTGCGTGCAGGTGTGCCTGCTACACGTTTTAGGCGTGCTATTTCTGGCTCGTATACACACTTTGCTTATTTCCTGAAAGCTAGAATGGATTTGGGGATAGTTCTTTATAATTTCGAGCCAGAATAGGAAGGAGCTCAGTAAGGGCTCGGTCGGGCAGAAAACAGTGGGGACTGTGACGATGGGGAAGAGCCGATTGATGCGTGTTTGACAAGAGAAGCAGTAACATCGTTCGCAAAAGCGCCAATGAAACAATCCGGGGTAAAATGATCTCCACAAACGAGGTCAGTCTCAATTGTTCCAGGCGTATTCCTGCACTCGGCGGGGCAAGCGATCGTTCTTCAAGGTCTCCAACCATTTCGCACATAACCTCCGTTTTTCCTTTGATTTGTTTAGATTCGGAAATTTATAAAAGCTTTTGTGGCTTCCATCTGCATTCTTACACATGCCCTGTTTGCTGAAACAACCAAACGCTTTGCACTGTGGCATCTCGAACACAAAATAATACTCTGGAACAACCCGCTCAAAGCTACTGGCACTGCCGACAGTGGTGGGGGAGTGACGTCACCGTCAGCACCTTTCCCGTCTCATTCGCGAAAGAGTGCGGCAACATGGCGCAGCCCAGGAACCGAAAGCAGAGGGTGTTTTCGGCGCATTTTTGAGTAAATGGTACTTTGTTCACGAAAACGTTTGCTGTCTAACAGCTTAGGACCTCAATATCTGTCATTTAAACCCAATAGTGCTCTTGACTTGCCGTACCCTTTAAAGGTGATATCAACGACGAGGAAACGAGGAAAAGGACCGCACAAATATCTGATGCCGAGTCGGGACTATGATTTAGTTCGAACTCACAACCGAACGAAGCACTTAAAGCCGGTCCAACGCTCCGCTACTGATTATTCGGCTATCCAGGCTGCCCGGCCGAGTCAGTTTTCGGCCCGTCAGTAAAAGTCAGCAATTCAGTAAAATAAGTGCTAGATGGCAGCTGACAGTGGCCGGGGATCGAAGTACACTTTTCAATCTGTAACTACGCGGTGCTCCATTTGAACCTTGCGACCGTTCTTTTAACTTTGCGGCCTTTCATACTGAAGAAATGACTGAGGTGTCAGTTTAGAAATCACTAAACTGAGTACTTGTCCGTCTTGGCGTGCAGTCCTGGTTACATAGGCCGGCTATACAACAAACACACTGATTGGCCTGCCCCTCTGTCCCGCCCTGACCCAGACTAGGTAGGTGATGTCAGTTACACTCAGTGAATACATCGGACAGTTTCAAAAGCCGGCGCAGCCTTCACACATTTCGCAAAGATCTGTACGAGTATTCAGCGTTGTAGCCACTGACGGTATGCTAGACGCGCACACCGTGACTGGTATTTACATATCCCGGTTCAGGTTGGTCATTGAATCACACTGATTCATTCAGCAGTGGTAACTGATCTGGTTTGTAATTCATTGAATGCACTTAGTTTTTAACCGTCTTTGACTAACTGGGACTCACTGCATGGCCCGGATGCATACGTTAAACGCATAGTCATAGGTGACGGCCGGCCGCCGGGGTACGCGATGTTCCCGGCGTCGATGTCACCAAAACTGTACGAGCTCCTATATAAAAGTGACCATTCAAAGATAATCAGGCATGTGGCTAAATGCACTGGAAGAACCAATTCTAGACCTGCCGGCCGGCCACAAGCGACTTTGAGAACTCGAGTACTGGGATGTCGCTCCGACAAGGTTGGCCATGATGCTGTCTGTTTGTTGTTGTTGTTGTTGTTTGTTTGTTTGTTTTGTTTCCTTTGTTTTGGGGTTTTGTGTTTTTGTGGGGTTTTTTTTTCCATCGCATATAGTCTCTATATGCCACGAACACAAGAACAGAAACACACCCAAACTCGTTTCAGCCATGTAAGCACGGGACATACTGTTCAGGCCGACTATACCGGATTCGGCTTTCCCGGTATCCACCACTCAGTATAGGCGACCTTTTGACTCGACAGAATTGTTCTGTGACGCAGTGCGCTGATATCGGTCACATGACCGTGAAGAATAAAAAAGCGCTGATCTTTTCATAGCCTCATTATCTGCATCGTCAGTATCCGGCATAATGCAACTCAGTGTTCCACCGACCTGATCATGATTCAGTGTGTACCCGAGATTTGGACTTTTGAAAATAACAGCTCAGCTTTTTTTTCTTCAGTTCATGTTACCGCTTTATGGCTGCTTAAATATTTCGCCAAGAGCCGGACCCGTAACCGAGAAATTCATTATGTATATCTCATTATATATGCAGAAAAGTTGAACACCGAAAATCAGCGCCTGCGCACTGTAGAGGGACTCCTAATGCTCTTCGCTCTTCTTTCCTCTCCCCCCTCCCCTCCTTCCCTCTGCCCCCAACCCAACCCCATTTTCGGCCCCTTTCCTCCTACCTCCCCACTCCTGAACACTAACACCCCCACCCTTCTCCCCCACCCCCAACCCCCACCCGGGGGTTCAGTATCCCTACTATATTTAAAACGAAACGACGGAGACATATTTTGTCAGTCCGCAAATTGAAGACGACACACACACAGCCGAGACGCCCTGGAAATTCTATGCAGACTGAAGTTCTGTCTCCAAATTGTGATTGCAAACTTTGAACTTTGTATTTCGTTGGAGACAGCGGTCAGCCAGATCAGTCCTGTCCTTTCTCGGCGTATGTGCGTTTACGACTGCTCGCGACTGAGAGGCCGGACTTCTCCAAGGTAAGCCTTGTATCGATTTTTACTTACCGATTGATTGATTAACCGATTAAATAGTTAGTTGAACAGAACGACCGGTTAGACATACACGCGTATCCAAACGTATTGAAGACCCGGCTAAGGTCAGGTCGACATTTGGACGATGAAAATCACTTTCGTTTGGGTTTTTTTTTTTTCTCGAACGTGTATTCCGGCGTTCGGACTGCTTGAGTGAGCAAAGAGGTCAGCCGTAACTTAGGGCTACCCTGTTTGGAGTGAGTGATGAACAATCAGACTGGTCGGACCTACAGGGACAGTTGAAGACAAATCGCCGAAATGTGATTTCTTGGGTTTTGTTGTTGCCTGTTTTTCTTTTGTTTCTTTGAACGTGTATTCATTCTGATTGATTGATTGATTGATTGATTGATTGATTGATTGATTGATTGATTGATTGATTGATTGACCGGTTAGACCTTTCCATTTTTCCATTTTGAATTAGTCTTTGTGGCTTGCGCGGCTTTAAGCCCTAAAAACTCACTCACTCACTTGAATTAACGCCGCCGTCAAAGACCTGTCGCCGAAAAGTTGGGTAACTTCAAGCATTTTTTTAAGACATGCATACATTTTGATTGATTGATTGATTGATTGATTGATTGATTGATTGATTGATGGATGGATGGATGGATGGATGGATGGATGGATGGATGGATGGATGGATGGATGAAGAAGTAGTCATTTTTCACGAAACCACACGCATCAAAACTATTACAACTCAAACGGGAAAAATAAAGCAATTAAATATATTTGAATTTATCTCGTCTCGCATCTTGTCTCGTCTCGTCATCATCAAGGTCGCGGATCACTTGCCTAAAGGCGGTGGAGGTGGTGGTGGTGGTTGGGGGGGGGCGGGGTCAGTTTGTAATAATATAACAGACGACGTTTTGGGTATGCAGTTCACGAAGGTAACCTGCACCTCGTTACTGAGTAGGCTGTATAATTATTAGGTCAGAACAATGTCCCAACGGCAATCTTACTGAATGTAGAATAAGCCTTGGAAAGAAAAGGTCAGACACTAACTATTGAGTTCAAACGCACCTAAACTTCAAGGGACACAACTTGACCGGTTTTGGGTTTTTTTTTTTTTTTTTTGGGTTGTTTTTTTTCCAAGCGCACACGCGCACCACTAAGGGCGCCGACGTCTGTTCGGCTTTTTTTTTCTTTTTTTTTTTCCTTGTTTCACCATGCTCCGGTGTTACATTCTTCTGAGATAACCGCAGTGTTTCTCGGGGGAACATAAACTTAGAAAGTGAAAGAAAAAAAAAATCAAAGCCACTTACCTCCACATCGCCTTTCGGGATTCAGTCTTCCCTTTCTGTATTTTTCCTTATTTCTTTCTATGCAAACAGGCTGCTTTAGTGGCGTTGGGGGAAAAGCATATTCAGCACTGCACAAGTTTTTTTTTTTTTTTTTTTTAATGGTTACTTATGAACTGTGCAGTATACTGAGTATTGGCTGAATGACCATCACCCTCTGCAAAACCTTCACCGACACTGAAAAGTTGCATCAACGATAACACACCACTTGAGACATTCGCAATCGTGAACTTTCGATCAAAAGATTACTGTGTCTAACTATTATTGCCCCACCCCAACCTCCCTTTCCTTGGCCTAGTAATATGCAGGCAAGAACCACAGTGATTAGTGGGGCGGTCGGTGGTCTAGTGGTTAAGAGACTTCGCCACCAATGCGAGAGGCAGGTTCGAGTCCCACTTACTCGGGGCAAAGAATTTTTCCTTCTAGTACGCGGCACTATTCATTCGGGCCCATCGTCGGGGGGCTCTCTCCGGGTACTACGGCTTCCTCCCCCTCTGCTTTGGAAATGTTCAGCCCACCAAGTTTGAAAAATAAATGCAGATCTAAATTCCGAAATTTAAATAGCTGAGCTGACCCTTCGCACCACGTGATTGTAATGCGTTTATGTCCTGTGTGTGAGAGAATGCGTGTGATTCACGTGAGCGTGCGTGTTGGGTTTAGCTCGCGGCGCTTTGAGCCAAAATATTTGGGATAAAGCACCTATATTAATGCGATTATTATTATTATTATTATCTGAAATAAACGCAGTCACGGTTCTAAATTCCGAAACTTAAATAGCTGAGCTGACCCTTCGCACCACGTGATTGTTAGGTATTCATGTCCGATGTCTGAGAGAGTGTGTGTGATTCACGTGAGCGTGCGTGTTCGGTTCAGTTCGCGGCGTTTTGAGCCCATTCAAGAAATTGGGTAAAGCGCCTACACTCACAAGCGCAACTCTTCCAAATAATTGTTTAAAAAAAAAAAAAAAAAAACGTATGTCAAGTCTGGTAAGTGATCTCAGAGGAATATTGCATGCACGGTTCAAGGCAGTGCATGTTACCATCAAATTCAAAACAAGATAATTATTGTAAATTCTTTCTCCACGCCTCTCGTACTTTTATGTTATCTGTTTTTGCAATTGGGTTATTTTTTCACGCACGCGCTATAAAAATTGTACCTTAGGTCACAGTCAAGGTTTTTCGCGCCAAGGCCGGTCACAGAAGTTTCTTGGTCGGCACGCACGTGCGCCAAGCTCCGTAAACAGCTGATCAACAGCTGATGCGCGGATCAGCTGTGCGGCTGTGCATGCTCGCGCGAATAGGGACCATTTAGTGTGTGTGTGTGTGTGTGTGTGTGTGTGTGTGTGTGTGTGTGTGTGTGAGAGAGAGAGAGAGAGGGGTGAAGACCGGTCGACAGCATTATCCAACAACTTCACTGGGTGCTAGCTTGCAGTAATTCAGGACACGCCTGTTATTCAGACCCTCCCTCCCCTCTCCGCCTCAGCAGTTTCCAAGCACACACTCACTCACTCTCTCTCTCTCTCTCTCTCTCTCTCACACACACACACACACACACACACACACACACACACACACAGAATCGTCGCACCCTTTCAAGGCCGGGCGGCACTCAAGTTTCCACACTCTACCCGATCATGCTTGAGTTGCGGGTATTGTAAGAACAAGTTGTTTTCTTAGGGCTTTTTTTTTTTTTTAATCATTAGTATTATCAATATCATTATTAAACTTTGACATAGAACTGCCTCCATTCATGTCACTGCATCTTTCCCCCCTAATCTGTTTCAGTGACCCCATTACCGTCAAATAACATTTCAAGAAAATCAGCACCGATGACGGCCATAGCGGCAATCACACTGGGAGTCATGGACAGCCTGAACCAAACTCTGAGGCAGCTCGTCTTCTATTTCTTCTACTCCGTCCTCATCAGCATCAAGTTACTGTCCTACATATCGCCCGTGGCCAGAGCCATGGAGCGTGCAATTCAGGTGATTGTTATAACGTCCCAGAATATTCGACTCGACTCGACAGATTTTCTTGATCCCGGCCATAGGCCGCTATCATGAGGGTAAACAAAACAGCAATACTATGATCAAACGAACGCACAAACATGTATATGAGCAACAGGGACATTTACAGCACGATAACACAAAGTACGAATAAATGGTAAAACTGGATAAATCGTGTTACACTCGTCCCAGAATATTCCTGGCTTAGTGTTCAGTGTTCCTGATTATGCGCAGGTGTGCGTATTTGTATGCACGAAACTCTTAAATTGACGCACAATTTTGAGAACAGCGCATAAGTTGTTTCTCTCTAGCTGGTTAACGTCACTAACTTTTTGACGTATGCGAGGTTCTACATGGATTAATGAATTCTATTAACAAAGTCGTGCCCCCTTTACAGAGTTACTTCCCGCAGGCCTGACTGACAGACGATTGCTTACTGGTATCGGAGAAGAGACCCGCTCTCTCTCCCTCTCTCTTCAGTAGACGCGAGCGCGCGCGCGCGCACACACACACACACACACACACACACACACACACACACACACACACACACACACTTATGCTTCTGAGTGTGAGTCAGTGGCAAAAATGAAACCCACTACAGAAATTCCCGCTTTCCACGTATTGTAGAGATCGCGAAAAGCCACTGCTAATTTCTAGACCATCCCAGAACATGCTGGTGCAGTAACGTCAGTAGATTACGTCGCCTTGGAAAGATTTCGAACCTTTCAGTAAGTTGAGGAATGTTCTAGATCTGACCTGTTCAGTATGTAAGCAGCCCTGCACAGCGTTCTGGGTTCTTCTTTCATGAATTTGAATTTTGTTCCGTGCATCTTCTGTTAATAAAGTATTGGCCCGGAGTTGTATTCTGTTGTATCCCGTGTCTTCTCTGCGATTGCACGGAAACGGCGACATAGCAGAAGTAAAATACAACGCCACGTCTCCAAACAGAGGAATTCTGAAAGAAAGTGGCGAGACACCCCCAAGAAAAACCAGCATCACGTCAATCAAACTATGCTATTGCGTGAGAGTCAGTGGGAAAAACAAAGCTCACTGCTTCAATGAAACTCCCGCTTTTCCCGTCTACAAATAGAGAACTTTCGAAAAGTGGCGACACACCCCCAAGAAATGCCAGCATCACGTCAATCAAACATGACGTCGGCAAATTGACGCTGATACAGTTTTGCGTCAGTGCGTGTGTGCCTTTTCTGCGATGTTTGTGAGGCGTGTGGCTTGTTTACAGGAAATGTGCTTTAACTACAGATTTTCGGTCAACTGACGATAACGGCTGCAGTGATTTTTTTTTTTGATTTTTTTTTGGGGGGGGGGGGGGGTATATTTTTTATGGCACCCCAGACACATTATCTATATATAGTAGGAGCGATTTTGAGATCTAAAATGGGTTCACCAGCACTTTTATGAGGTACGGCTTACGTCAAAAGTATAATATTTTAGCGACAACCTCCAAAATTCACTCCTTTGAGAGTCCGTATTTATGCTATCTATGTCTAAAAAAATAGAGTGATTTAGATAAATATTACGCCTTTAAACTCCAGAAAGCCACATTTTCTGAAAAAGGAGATAACTCGCAAATCATGTGTGCAATCGTACCTGGATCGGGCCTTCTATTCAACGATCTTGATTCATTTTGAAACCCCAAATTTGAAATCGATCGGTTGAGTAGTTTCGGAGATACAGGCATCTGAACTGGGTTCACATGCAATGTCAACTCAGGTTCGGTTTACATGAAAACTACATTTTCTAGTAGTGACTCAGTTCAGAGTCCGTATTCAAGCTATCTACTGCCAAAAAACTGAGTGATTTGAATAAATATTACGTAAACGAAAAACAACCAACTTGTCTCATAAGGGCGATAACTCCCAAATCACTTAAGCAATCTTCACACGCTCGGTTGCTCTAATCTAACATTGTGATATATTCGGACACCCTAACTTTGAAGCCATTCGGTTGAGTATTTTCGCAGAAACAGGCCTGGACACAATTCACACACACACACACACACACACACACACACACACACACACACACACACACACACACACACACAGACGGCACTCACTGAGGAGGAGAAGTACGTTCGGCGCACCATACATGTCAGCATCAATGACGCACGTTCTTACGTCATTGTCAGAGTTACACTTGCAAAATCGTCTCTGCGGGAGATCGGCAGTGACGTCCGTCTTATGATGTTGTTTCCATTACTATGGAAACAACATAATAATAAAATGTATAATTATCCTACTGCATTGTTACGGTATTTTGTATTGGACTGACAGAATTGAAGCGGGGTTGGGGGGGGGGGGACTTGACAACCACCACGACTGACTCATAGTCACACACACACACACACACACACACACACACACACACACACACACACACACACACACACACACACACACACACAAACTCGTGTCAGTGATATTGATTGTAAAACAATAGCTACATAAGCAATAATAAAACGTATAATTATCCTACGGCATTGTTACGGTAATTTGTATTGGACTGACAGAATTGAAGCAGGGGGGAAAACTTCAGACAACCACCCACAGACGTATAGAAATAGACGCACCGCGGTGCCGGAAAAGTGACGGCGCCGCGCGCCATGTTGCTAGTACCTGGAAGTGCCAGCTGTTTACATAGCGCGCATAGCATTGGCCAGACGCTATCAGCTGTTTACATAGCGCGCATAGCATTGGTCCGCTTTATCTTACGTCACATTTCTGATGACGTCTTTCTAAAGAACTTTGTATTTCGAACGAGGCGTCCTATACACAGAGCATCTGAGTTCTGGTATTAGTAAGATGGCCGCGATAGCGACACTAGCAAGCAGCGGTGGCAGCGTGCGGCGGTGCGTCTATCTCTTTACGTCTGTGCAACCACCACGACTGACTCAGTCAGTTCTTTGACGTGTTGCAGGCAAGATGTGAGGACTTCAACATAGGCAAAATTGACTGGGCCGGCGGCTTGCCCGTCATCGCCAGTCATCTGACGCAAAATGTTTTCAAGGCCGTAAGGAAGGGAAGAGAGGCTCTCGACGTTGACCTTTACACACTCGACGGCGCCAGCGTCAAGCTCTTCGACTTCATGAAGAAAGGGAGGCCACTGGTGGTCAACTTCGGCAGCTGCTCCTGACCTCCATTCATGAGAAAGCTGCGAGAGTTTAGCGCCCTTGTCGCGGAGTTCTCGCACGCTGTAGACTTCCTGACCATTTACATTCAGGAGGCTCACCCAGCCGAGCTGTGGCCGAACCCCCAGCAGTCACTGGCACTGTCCATCTCATCGCACGGGTCTCTGCAAGACAGACTCAGCGCCGCCGCCACCTTGGCCAACGCCGGTATCCCTGGCAACGTACTGGCTGACGGGATGGAAAACATGGCGAGTCAGTTCTTCGGCGCGCAGCCTGTCCGACTGTGCGTCATTCAAGACGGCGTTGTGACCTTCCTCGGTGGCATGGGTCCGATTATGTATTGTCCGCATGAAGTCGGGAAGTTTCTTAGAGATCAGCTGAACTGCTAGGGCTTCGGCCGGTGTATCAATCGCGATACCTTTCGACACTTCCCAAACGTCACAGACGACCGGACGAAAACACACTTTACTACTCACTTTCGAATCTCTGTTTCTTCGAGCAGATTTTCAGACGGTCGTCCTTGATAAACACAGTAGTGTGCTTGCGTATGCCATAGGACTAGGGATAGGGGCGCTGTGTGTGTGTGTGTGTGTGTGTGTGTGTGTGTGTGTGTGTGTGTGTGTGTGTGTCGGTGTGTGTGTGTGTGTGTGCGTGTGTGTCGGAGAGAGAGAGAGAGAGAGAGACAGAGAGAGAGAGAGTCAAACTCGACGGTGCTTCCCCCCCCCCCCTCCTAAAGATCACCACACACAGTCGTAATAATTATACTAGTGTCCCTCAGTTGCAAGCCAATCCTGCCAACCAAACATAAACAATTTAATACGAAAGATCTGATGTGCCACCAGAAACGTCTAAGATTTCGCCTTTTCGCGGGAGCTGGCAGCCCCTGTGCTACTGTGAACACCCGGTATACACATTCATAATGACTACAGTGCGTTGTAACAAGGATGATGTAACTGAGACGACCATTCCAGACCGGCATGGACGATGAAATGATGACCAACAAAAATTAAACGCCCGTGCGTCATTGACAGTGAACTCTCTGTTTGGGGAACCCTGGTCAAAATGTTTATGACAAGGGGCACCGCACTTTGCATTGCAAATGGTGCCCCTTCGATGGCTGCATGCAAACTAGGGTTCATTCAGACACAGTCTTCATTGCCCTAAAGTTACATACAGTATGGACGCCGCAGTTTTTTTTTTTTTTTTTTTAACAACAGCGTTTGAAGCACAACACAATACTTACGACAAAGGCACGAACACCTTGCTCATGCTATGCCTCGAAAGTCAGTGCAATACTACTTACAAAATTAATACGGCAAATACAGGTATGAATATTCATAAGGCTGAAATAATCACTATCGTATAGGTCTGACGGTACTGTGGACGGCGTGTACCATCGCCGGCGATGTGGCGTGCGGCGTACCCAGTCGCCAGCAACATAGTGCGCGCATTTCAACTGAAACTGACTCTCGTTTTATAGGCTTCTGGAGCCCCTTGCATTTACGGCCTTTAGCGTGTTCCTCGTGGATTTTGCGTACTGCCTTAGTTCCTCCGAAATGCAAAACCGTCGAGTACACCCTCTGAGACAGTCACCGCCATCAGGAGAACTGGTCCCAAATGCACAGGTTGATCCACGTCGAAAATCTCGCCATTGTCAAGACGGGAAGTAACTTTAATCGATGAAATTACGTCCCTTTCTCGAGGGCGCCTCTGGGAAGACTACTGGGAGATCGGGTAGACAGTGGCCATCTTGAACCGAACTGAAATTAAGTGTCTGCTGAAGTCGTTGTGTTCGTTGATGAACTTGCGACACTGAATAGTATCGTAGTATGGAATTCTCTGCCTCCCTCCCTTAGGAACACCCAGACCCTCCCACAGTTTAAATCAAAACTAAAGACTTATCTATTCAAGACAGCATATGATCTGTAGTATCATCTACCCCCCCCCCCCACCCCCCCGCACATGTAATTAGTGTTTCATGTATGCGTGAGAATGTGTGTGTGTAGCGCACTGAGTGCTCTTGTAGCAGACTACTAGCGCTTTATAAGAGCTATTATTATTATTATTATTATTAGCAAGCACAACGAAAGTCGATCAGCACTGAGTGTTCTTTTAACAAAAAGCCGGATAAAGGCCCGGTATGCCACAGACACCCGCAACAGATTGCCAATATTAAAAAAAAAACAAAAAAAAAAAACATATATATATATATATATATATGTATATCGCTTTTTCAAGTCAGTAGTGAGACTTAGTAGGGCTTCGTACGGAGAACTTCGCTGAGCAGCGTAACCCACTTGCATGTAAATTAGGCACGTTACGGGTACCATTAGCTAATCGCAGCGCGTTAGCAGCTCGCGGCCTCTGCCGTGTGAGCCTAATTTACATGTAAATGGGTTACGCTGCTCAACGAAGTCCTCCTTACCAAGTCCTACTAAATCTCACTAGTGTCATGCCGGGCCGATCACAACCCTTCTAACTCTCTGTTCAAAGAGGACACTTGAAAATACGATTAAAAAAAAAAAAAAAAAAAGACAACCTGCGACTGCCCGCTGTGCGCCGACCGCATGCCGTATCGCCCACGCCTCACGCCTGTATGTATAACCATCTTAGTAACTTACACGAGGTTCGGCAGGGACGCGGACTGTAAGGCCAGATCAGGAGATGCGCACTGGTGAGCACAACGTACCGTCGACATGTAAATGAGATTACGTGCTGTTACGATCAGTCATCAGTGTCCGTTTACGCTATTTATTTGTCAGTGACGTTATTATTATTATTATACTTACTAAGTTGTAGAACTCGTTGAATGTTGCACTAACGGTAGTGTTTTACTCACAAGTGTTTTTGCAGCATCTCTGACAGACTCAAGTTCTGTTCCATACGGCAGGCCGGCAACGCAGTAATTATCAGTGGTGACCGATATTAATTTAAAATTAATAAATGTCAGTTGTGAGTATCAGAGTCGGCAAAGCCTTGTGTGTGTGTGTGTGTGTGTGTGTGTGTGTGTGTGTGTGTGTGTGTGTGTGTGTGCCACGGTGTGTGTGTGTGTGTGTGTGTGTGTTGCCACGGTGTGTGTGTGTGTGTGTGTGTGTGTGTGTGTGTGTGTGTAGTGTTTCTTGTCAGCCGGTGTGTGTGGGGCCGGCTGACATCCAAAGACAACTGCATCAGTGTTGCGTACCAGCAAACCCACCACTGACTGACAAAAACGTCAACACACATTACAGTGCAAGGCCGGGTCACTGACAAAGTTGAAAGCCGGAGGGCCGGGGAGTGAGGAGAGCAGACCGATGCCAATAACGCCAGTTGACATCATCGGCTGACTCAAGGCAGAGGTCCGGCCAGGAAATGAAACTGAAGAGGGAGTGTGTGTGTGTGTGTGTGTGTGTGACGGTGTGTGTGTGTGTGTGTGTTGCCACGGTGTGTGTGTGTGTGTGTGTGTGTGTGTGTGTGTGTCAGTGTTTTCGGGGGGCGTGGGGGTCTCTCTCTCTCTCTCTCTCGCACGCACACACACACACACACACACACACACACACACACACACACACACACACACACACACAGACACGGCATACCGTTTGAGCCGGCGGTGAACTCAGTTGACCTGACCGCTGAGGCACTGATACTGACTCCGTGACCGAGTGAATCCGCACTGAGTCTGTCTGCCGGCTGCCCGGCCAGCCAGTGCGGGCGCCCGGCGGACGGCCGTGTCAGCCACGGTACTGTACTGAGAAAAATTTGATCCACTGATAACTATACAATCAATTGAATCATAGTATTTGTCAGGCTGTTTGTTGTTGTTGTTGTTGTTGTTGTTGCGGTTTTAACCAGTAATTGTTCCATTTAAGCAGATGCACAACGACGCTATTTACCTGCATTCAATGCCTGCCGATGACAAAAACCGGACAATATCATTTGTCTCTCCTGAAACGGTCACTGATAATCTCAGTGATACGCAGTCGCACAGGGGTTGCGGGAAAAAAAAAGTCGTCTGCTCTAGGGAACCGGAACCGGATGTCACAAAGTTCCATCATGGCGGCGTCCATGGAATCGTGAGGAGTGCGCGAAGTTTGTTCACAAGAAAACTCGACATGAGTAGTTACTTTCGTCGTATCATCGCAATTAGGGTAATGCGCACAGCCTTTTGTGTACTGTGTCCATAGGTGCATATTTTCCCCAGAGCAATATTTTCCCCTTCAGTTAAAAAAAACCAAAAGTTGCCTACATGTTATGTATGAGAAGGTCACGGTTTGGGGCACCGGCTGTTGACTGTTGTTGGTGCTTGCCGAAAAGACTTTACCGAGTTACGCGAATCTAGCTACATTTACTGAGCTCTTCCATCACTACTGTGTATGCACACAGACTCAGTAAGCGATGTTTTTAGGTGGCCATCAGTGAGATCGTGGACGATCTGGTACGATGTAACTTCCGATGACTGATGAAGTTTGTATCGCATACATGTAGACATGTTTATTAGCATTGACGTTTTGGGTAGGATTGCAGATCTATACGTGACTCTTCTGACACACACGAAAAAGAGGTAAACCCCTCGTTGGTAGTTGTGGTAGTCAGACTGAATGCAATGTATGTAGGCCTAATCCCCTCTCCCAACACACGCGGGTGTGTGTGTGGGGGGGGGGGGGAATGGGGGTCTAACGTCCTTTTCCACCACACACGCCAACACACACACACACACACACACACACACACACACACACACACACTTACTTTACTCTTTTTGTTTTTACTCATGTTGGATATTTATTTCAGATTTTGCGGACTTTGTCTAAACATGGAAAGCTTGCATCAGCAGAGATAGAACGTTTGGAGAAGAATGTCTCACTGCTGGTTCGAACTCAAGATGTCAAAAACAAGACCAGGTGAGAGTGTCTGCACGATGCTGAATAGATTTCTTCATTCAGAAAATGCCAACGTTATTTTGCATTGCATAGGCTCAACTGAGATATAGTTTTGTAGGAAAGGATGAAATGTGTGTGCTATAAACCTGTGCATCCCCCCAAAAAAGAAAAAACAACAGTTGAATGCAGAACAAGTGCCCCATCAGGTAATCACTTCATACTTTTCTGACTGACTGCATGCCGCATGGTTGCAGACAAGGTGACCCACAATATCGTCTGAACGTGGAGGCAGTGACCCAAGCTACAGGAGCATCAGGCAGCCAGGATATTCTAAATGCTTTGACTCAAAGCAAGGTATCATGCACTGTTGGTACATGTTTGCATTTTCTCAGTGGTTGTCCAGTAGACTAATGATTTCAATATCAGAGGTCGCAGAAGTGGTAACTTACTATTACCGTGATTGATTTTGTATTGGTTCCAGTTGGCGTTAGTTTGTTATCATATTTGTATTGGTTCATATTTCATTTATTTGCATCGTTAAGTTAGGGTTGCTTACGAGTGTGAAAGCAGAATGGTATGTGTGTACTATGTCATGTGGATGTAGTGCAGATGTCCTTTTCAATTCACGTGAAACCATGTCCTCCTTTCAGGATGATCTGATTGAAAGCTCTGTACAGGAGAAAAATGGCTTGCTGGTCAGAGTCAGCAGTGAAGCATTTTACCAGGTGACACAACACACTTTTGTCTTTCATCTTGTGAGAAGTACACTGAGCTGATTTACACTAGTGTCTATAGAACTGCTCTCTCCCAGTTTCGAATGGGGGTTTCCCCTGTAAATGCACACCGCTACCATTACCAACAGTCAGCTGATCGCCTTTTGTGTCCAGTGTGTACTGACTGCTTAGAAACCGAGCAGCACGTGCTGTTTGAATGTCCAGTCTAAACGCAGCTGAGGGACAGGTTTTTACCAGCTTTGGACCAGACTCACTTTGCCAGTATCATGAAAAGCAATAGCGAGGCCAAGATAATTAGCTTAGCGAAATTCTTGTTTTTCGCTTTCAAACGTCGCGCCTCGTTGATGCAAGTGTAACACGAATTATCCAGTTTTACTACGCATTCGTACTTTATGTTATGCTGTAAATGTCCTTGTTGTTCATGTACGTATATATATATATATATATATATATATATGCGTTCCTTTGATCATAGTATTGGTGTTTTGTTTTATTTACCCTCATGATAGCGCCCTATGGCCGGGATCAATAAAGTTATTATTATTATTATTATTTATTATTATTATTATTGTATATAGGCGCTTTACCCAATTTCATGAATTGGCTCAAAGCGCCGCGAAACTGAACCCAGCATGCACGCTCACGTGAATCACACACATTCTCTCACACACTGGACATAAACGCAGTACAATCACGTGGTGCGAAGGGTCAGCTCAGCTATTTAAGTTTTGGAATTTAGAATTGCATTCATTTTTCAAATTTTGTGGGCTGAACATTTCCCAAGCAGAGGGGGAGGAAGCCGGAGTACCCGGAGAGAACCCCCGACGATCGGCCCGAATGAACGGTGCCACATACGAGAAGGAAAAATTCTTCGTCCCGAGTGGGACTCGAACCCCTGACCTCTCGCATTGGTGACAAGCCTCTTAACCACTAGACCACCGACCGCCCCTGTCTGTCGAATCGAGTTGTGTCTTTCTTCTTGGGCAAGGAGCGCCTCTGATTTTTCGGCAAGGAGCACTCTTAGTTATATATACTGGATTCTGCATTGTGAAATTTATTGCTTATCTATGGGAGACGTTGGAAAGATTTACATCAACATGCTCCAAACTCAAAGCTGCATTGATTTGTCACTTTGTGTTAACATAGAGAGTGGAAACACTAGTGTGTTCAGTTTTTGTCTTTTCTCTTTCTTCACTCATCTAGCACATACTGCAGGCGGTACAAAAAGAGGGAGCAGGCTTTGGGAGTAGCTTACTGACAAATGATGACAGCGCAGCCCAGGAAAAATCATCCCAAACTGTCCTAGTGGAGTACAGGTTATTTCAGCAGAACTTGTCTGTCATGTATACCCTGTGACACACTGAGAAAAAAATACACACCTAACTGGTTGAATGTGAAATACGGAATTTAGTGCACTTTGGCTGTGTGTAGTCTTTAAATTTCAGCCATTTCACAATGGCCAAGTGTCAAGCCGCCAGGTCTAGACGTCTTCTCATTTGTGGTCATTTTGTTGCCATTCTCTGATAGATTTCATTGTTATACTATGTTATACAAGTTATACTGTCTTTTGCAGAATTTAGGCATAACTCCACTTTGAGGCCATCCGCAAAATTCATATAATGTTCCAAAATTCCATGATGATGTCAGTTTGTCATGCATGTTCTTTACTTGTTCGAAACTGTCATTTATGACATTATTAATGTTATTTTCCTTCATTTTCCCTACAGTTCTCCAAATATTGCCAAACCATTCCATGCGGGCCATCTGCGGTCAACCATCATTGGAAATTTCATTGCCAACCTGTATGAACATGTCGGTCGTACTGTTCACCGGATCAACTACCTGGGAGATTGGGGGACTCAGTTTGGTAATATTCTGAATTTGGTAGAATCAGATTTAAGGACAAAAAATCCAACCAACCCATTCGGCAGTAAAGTAATCCCTGATTGAAACTTATGTACTCTGGGAACAAGTCTGTGTCAGTGTTTGGTGTTTTTCTGTTGTGACAGGGCTGCTGGCTGTTGGGTACCAACGCCATGGAAACGAGGAACTCCTGAAGAGTGATCCTCTTCTACATCTGTTTGAGGTAAGAATGGGTCAGAGCAGAAAAGTATTGGACTATATTATTTTTGTTTGTCCCCCCCCCCCCCCCTCATTAGTTTAGTTTTTCAGCTTATTTTGTTTTTATTGTTCACAGTCTACTTTTTTTTTTTCTTTTCAAAGGTGTATGTGAAAATCAATAAGAAAGTCGAAGAGGAAGATAAAGCAAAACGTGGAAGCAGTCGAACATATGGGGAGGGTCTCGAGATCTTCAGGAAGCTTGAACAAGGTATACTCTGTGTGTGTGTGTGTGTGTGTGTGTGTGTGTGTGTGTGTGTGTGTGTGTGTGTGTGTGAGTGTGTCACAGTGTGTGTGTGTGTGTGTGTGTGTGTGTGTGTGTGTGTGTGTGTGTGAGGGACTTGGGCAATAATTTCTCTTATACATGCATGTACATGAATCCTGCTGCTGAATTTTTTATTTTTTTTTTAAACCTATAATTTGAAAGATATAAAAACTAAACAGGGCTTTTCAGGGGGAGTTAGTCTGTGATGCCACATTGACTCTTTGACCCCCATATGTTTTAAGTCTTCTCTCTGAACATATTTTCTTACGCAAATGTTGCAGTTGGCTGCAGCATGTGGTCTAGGTCTGAGTTTGCATTACACTTGTATTGCTCATTTTCTTTCAGGAGATCCGGACCTTTTACAACTGTGGAGAAGGTTTCGTGATCTCAGCCTGGATGAGTACACAAAAATGTATCAGGTTTGTTTTTCCAAGGTTTTTTTTTATTTTTTTTTTTTACTGATGTACTGCAACAGCTAGTACACATGTACTGTAACATATATATCAGCAATCTAGGTTTGCTTTTCTTTTCTTTTCAGAAAGGCAGCACTGTCAGAAATAACCACTGGAATAATAATTATGTTGCAGTAGTCAGTATTTTCCAGTGTCTTGTTTTCTGGATGATGGTGTTTCAGCTTGCAAAGCTTTGAGCTAGGACGCTTGAAAAATCAGCTGTGCAAATCTCTGTTGTTGTTGTTGTGGTGGTTCATATCACAGAGTGTCAAGCTGAGCAGTTGGAAAAGAACAGCTGTACAGTACTGTTAAGCCCTGTTATTTTTATGATTATTATCAATTTTTTTATATTCTTGTACCCAGCGTCTGGGAGTGACGTTCACACAGATCCAGTATGAGTCAGAGTACAGCGAGAAGACACAGAAGCTGCTGGCATCACTTCAGGAGCGAGGCTTGCTGAAGTTCAAGTAAGTCTTCAGCATTAGTCAGACACACAGGACCCCATTTGCAATATTTCTCCTATCTGTTGGTTAGGGAATAGGAAATTCCTGGAATGCAAAATGGAATGAAAAATTTCTCGCTCTTTTGCAGTGACCAAGGTGTTGGGTACATGAGTGTGATGGACAGGGGAAATGCGATTGCGGCTAAATTGGTGAAAAGTGATGGCTCCTCTCTCTACCTTGCCAGGTGTGAATTCTTCTACCCTGCAAAGTTGCACTGATGTGCATCTGTCCACGTGACCCCCCCCCCCCCCCCCCCCCCCCACACACACACACACACATACATATATATATATATATATATGTCAGTGTTAGTATAGAACTTTGGCATCACTCAGTTTTGACGTCTCAGTTTTCTTGGTGATGGCACAAAAATGACATCAAGAAAAATTTAACAGCTAGATGAAATATTACAATGATTATGGACTAGGACTGTGCTTTATGTCTGGCTGGGAAGAGCAGATACCAGTGTGCCCGCCAGTTATGCAAGAATTAACTGATGACCTTAAGTACCAGTAGTAGTCTCCCTGAGACAGTGAAGGAGGCAGTCAGCATTACCGCATTCTGGAAGCACCTGAAGACTCATCTCTTCAGTTCCTCACCCCAGTAATCATCTGCAGCTTTTTTTTTTTTTTTCCCTGTCTTTCCTTTCAAAACCTCTCCCTAAGCGCCGTGAGCACTCAGTTAGGCTGGAGCCGTGCGCTATATCAAGTCTCCATCATCATCATCATCATCATCATCATATAATCCGTAGTGTTTCATTTGTAATTGTACTGAAATTGTAGCCAGTAGTACAGAGATCAGACTTCATTTTCATGGTGTAACATTTGGCACTCCTAAGTTGTATCCGCACTGAACATGATAATATTGGTGCATGTCATTTGTAGTGTATCATATTGTATTGACCTTTGTGTACTGTCTTGTTTTGTCTACCATGATCAGATTGTTATATTCTAGACAGACTCAAGCATCCCATATTTCTTTTCAGGGATGTTGCCGCAGCTTTGGACAGACAGGCACAGTTTTCACCCGACAGGATGCACTACGTTGTAGGTTTGCTGACAAAAGAATATAATGCTACCAGCTGAATAGTTTCTACAAACCCTGACTTTACTTACCTGCTACAGGTGCAAGTTTACCCGACGTGTAAATTGCATAGTCAGCTGTCAATGCTAACTAGAGCTAAATGATGTCTTGTTTCAATTTAACAGAACATTTTTCGCTTGAAAAGTCACTGTCGGTATGTGTCTTCAAACAGATACAATGTACATGCAGGGATGGATTTACTCAAATATGCCAATGAGACATTGTCTCCTTGACCAGTCATTTTTATGAGACATTTTCATTTTCTATGAGACAATCAAGTTCACCCGCATCACTCTGTCACACGTCTGTGCTGAGAGCCTGTTCCTAAGTGCAGTGACGTTCAGGTTCTGAACGGAAAAGGGCCTCTCGAACGCAGAACTGAGAAAACTGATAACGCGCCAATATTTTTTGCAACTCTTTCGAGCGAGAGTTCCTGGCAGCGCGCGCGGCGAGCGGGATAAGTAAGCCTCATCATATAATATTAGATTAGTGTAACAGACTCTATGACTGACACGGACAGCGCATCTCTGCTTCGCGTTGTCAAGTGCGCTTGTGATGTCATGTTCGTGCGACGTATGACGCACGGCTGTGCAAAGCCGACTCTTTAGTTGGAGCGGCCTAGGTCAAAAAGAGGGCAGCGCTGCCTGCCAGCCATAAATAAACAGCCCTTCCCAGTGCGGCATGCCTGAAAGCGCTGAATAAGCCCTGAGAGAGTAGAACTCTGCCGCGTTATCAAGCCAGTCGCTACACCTGTCAGCAGCCCGATAGCAGTACCGGCAGAAAGCTACAGAGAGTTTGTACATTTTGAGTTCTTCTTTTCCGTGCCTTGTTCGGCAACACACATGTGTAATTTCATGCTTTCATGGACATAGTTGAATAGTGAAGAAATCAAGCTCTGTTTTCATACCAAACATGCCCTATGCAGCAACTGACTGGAGAGTGCTGTTGGTTAGTAAAGAACATGCAGACTGACAAACAGTACACATGCATCGTAAATTTGACTGTTTTTAACATGTGCTACAGCGTCTTAGGAAGTTTTCTATAGTTTCAAATTTATATATACGGGAAGATGCATATGAGTAGTTTTACACAGTCAAGCACAAAATTCAGGACGACTAACCTGTCACTTGCCAGAAGCGTATTAATATCCCTTGGCTCGGAGCACTGGTAATCCAGATTGTATCAAACAGTATCCACGTATCGTTTCAAAACGTCAGTGTTTGAACACAAAAAAATGTTAGCTTATGCACTTGTAGTGTTTCGGAAAGTGTTACTATACACAAGCAGCAGTCAGTCAATAGACAACAAAGGAAATAAAAGCACATTTTAAGCAGCAAACTCAGGAATGTGGCAGAAAGGATGGGTGGGTGGGTGGAAGATGAACGGTCAGGTCAGTGCTGCACTGTTATCACTGTTTAGTTCGTCACTTGCACAGTTCATCCTCCACTTCAGTGTTTTCTTGTTTGTTGACACTGACAGAGCGGCATGGAAGAGTGGGGAGACCATTGTCTGGTGTTCTCTCATTAGCACTCGTAGTTTATCCTCCTGTTTTTTCAGACCCCACACACGCCTCTTCAAAAGGTTTATTGTTGCATGGGTTTCTTCTCCACCCTGCTCCCCATGAAGGGCCAGTCCAAAGCCCCACATCTGAATGAAGGGAATGCAGTGATGTTCTAGTAAATGTTGCTTTGGTGTTATTCTGACGGTGGGAAATTCCCTGCGAAAGAAGGACATGTACACTCTGATGGAGTTGACAGTCTCTGTGACGCCGTCTTCCTCCACAGGCAGCTGGTGTGAAATGGAAGTGTGCACTCTAGAATAGAGTGCATTGAGATCGTGAAATTTGTCCCGAATGTTTTCTGACATCACCTGGACTGATCTAGCTTCAGAGAGCTCTTGGGCTTTTCTCACCACACTGTCACAGAGGTCTTCGTAGGTTGCAGGTTTAAGGTACTTATGGCAGTGATTGCCTACAAATGAACGACCATGGTAGGCCTGCATGCTGATTTTGTGCGCACGAAGTACAGTGTCAAGGTGTTTTGTGACTGGGCCTGACAAGCGAGGAAGGTCCAGTTTTGATTGCTGATCCTCTATCTCGTCTCCAAGGTCATGGATCTTGTCTGCGAGTTTTTGGGTCTCAGCCAGTGGCTGATCACAGTCATCATCATCTATGAAAACAAGATGAGTTTCAAGTCTTCTCTTTTCTTCCTCTTGCTGGTTGATCTTCTTTAGATCTTCCACATAGTCACGGAAAACTGTGGTACTTTCAAACTCTCTCCCTGTTGTGGCAAGTGACTGGGCAATGATTTTGTCAAGGGCATGGCATTCCTTTTCTAGGAGATCGTGGTGTTTTTTTACGATTCCCAGCAGGATGTGCAAGTACGGTGGAGCGACATGGGTCAATTCAATACCCATGATGGGTCTTCTGATCACGTTGTTGTAGAATTTGGCGATCTTCTTCTTCCTCTTCCCTTTTTGGCAAAACTTTCTGTTGTCTCGCTTGATTTGTATCAAACTTCTTTGAGTGATATTACCACAGATGAAGGAAGGTGGAGTTTGGATCTGTGCCTTTGAAGCGGTACAAAAAAGGCATGGATGGACTGCCTGAGCGCCAGAAATGCCATAGACCTTTAGGAGAAAATCATAGTCTCCGAAGAGGAACAGTCTGATCGACTTTTTCTCTCTTGCTTCGGGGAAGGGGGACCACTTCATGCCTTGCAGTTCACTTAGCTGCTCTCTATAGGGTTCAAGAATCCGCTTGAGGTTTTCAGGGGTGTCCTTGCAGTCAGCGATGCAAATGAGAAAAGTATTATGCTTGGAGTTGGCGTTTTGCAAATTTGCTATCTGCAGCATAAATTTGAATGTGCCACCCCCATGGTCTCCGCCTACCTTCACCCACACCTCGTCTTCAGGTATCTGACCATCATGCCAGGTCAAACGTTTCTGTTGATGGTAGTGCTTTAGAATCTTGAAAAGAAACTGTTTAATGTCTGTGATGGCACCGACAGGTGTCTCAACAAGCTTTTTGTTGGCATCATTCTCTTCTGTAAAATACAACTGTCTGTATTCAATTTCAATTGTGCCACACATTGCCCTTTGTTGTTGCTCTCTCTCCTCTCTTTCACTCGGAAATCGCACACCAATGCTTCTGAAAAATCTTTTGTGCTCTCTGGATTTATTCAAACTTAAACCAAGCTTCGAACGGAGTGCTGCACTTTGCTGTGCCGTGACATGTACGATTCCACATCCTGCCACTTTCAGAACTTGTTCTTTTCTACCTTTTGGTGTTCGTTTCAGTTCTGAACCCTGCTGTCTGATGGCATCTTCTGGCTTTGACCCTGAAAGATTATGTCTAACTTGATCAATTAATTTCGCCCTTTTCTTTCGCAGTGGGGATTCGGCTGTAGAAGATGTTGTGCGTGGTTGCGTGACTTTCATGAGAACAATGGGCTGGCCACCAGTCTTACATCTTACAGTCATTTTGTCGTCTGCTTCTGACAGTTTGATGCGAACTAATGCAGTAAGGTACGCATCCTCGACCTTTGACAATGGAGAGCTGAGTTGATCCAGCGGTCGCAAAGCTTTTTGTTTGGGAAAAGGCGAGGTCATGACACTTGTCGTGCTTGGTGGGGCCATTTCTGTTGTTCCATCTTTCATCTTCTTTGTTGGCGTGGAAGTCAATATTTCTGAGAAACTAATTTCACATGAGGAATCAGCTGCGGCAGCGTCATCCTCAGCCGGAAAAAGTCTCTTTTGTGGCCGTCTTTGTTTTGCATGTTTCGCTGGTCTTCCCCCTTTTTTCTGTCCATCATAGTGACTGCATGTTGCACACTGCATAGGCGACACATCTGGATCATAAGCAGCCCAGATAGCAGAAGATTTCTCAATAAGAATTTCAGCGCTTTGTAATACTGTTTCTGATGGTTCAGGGGACCTCTTGAGCGCGGTAAGCCTTGCATAGCACTTCAAACATAACGATTTGGAATGTTTGTTTTCAATATCTTCTGCCAGGTTTAGTCCATAAAAGTGTAAAATGTCTGCAGAAAAACTGGTACAAAGTTTAACATTTACATCCTTCACTTTCTTTCCTGTAACTCTGTCACCACACAGACGACACAAAGCGTTCAGTATATCTGTATGTGTTAACTCAGTGTGTTCGTTGGTACTTTCCATATTGTATGCACCTATCGCATACTTCTGCCGATAGAAAATCCACACACCCACGTCCTGTCTAAAAAACAAGTGGAGGCAACAGAGGAAACAACCACCAATCACTTCATGTAAATTTCAAACACAACAAAACTTTCACGCCGCATCCAGAGGGATTAGAAAGAAGGAGAAAATGACCACATTCAAGCGCCAGCGCAGTAAGAATAAAGAAGGCCTAGTTTCTGCTGGCACCAGCTGGCCCCTTTGGAATGCAAGGCATGGCACCGGCCGCCCGCAGCGCGAGAGATAAACTAAGTGGCAGGATTCTAGCAGAGTTCGCCCGCCGTGGACGCATTTTGCGAAATTTCTATGCGACATTTTATCAAAATATGAGACATAGTCGCATGGCGCGCGAGAAAATCGATCCCTGACATGTAATAAAAAGAAAGAGCGACAGTATACAAGATGTTTCCTTTCATTTTGTGCAGGTGGAGAAGGGGCAGCAGTTTCACTTTCAGCAGCTGGTGGCTATACTGCAATTGCTGGATGTGCCATGGGCAAGAAGGTACCGCAGCTGTTTTTCTTACTATGACTGGAGTTCGTGAAAAAACAAACATAAAACCCCAAACAAAACAACAACACCTAACCAAATAACAGCATAAATGTCACCTTGACAGTGCTCTGATCATTTCTTTTTTATTTTTATTTTTTGCAGACCTCTAGATGATATTCACATTCAGTTCGGCCGTATTGAGGGGATGAGTTCTCGCCGTGGGAATGTGGTCTTCTTGCGAGACATTTTAGATGAGGCAAGGGACAGAATGGTGGTGGCCATGCAAAACAAAAAGAGTGAGTTGGTAAATTTCCTGTTCTATTTTTTACAGTAGCTGTAAAACGTACAGCGTACAAATCCATGCAGTTAGTATTTTGCAGTTTGCACTGTAGAAGTAAGTACTTGTAAGACTTGATGCAGTGGATTAGCATAAATTCGCACTTTACAAATTTTCACCTTCCTTCTACTCACCAGCCACTCGGACCGGTGACATTGAAGCGATTGCAGACCGACTGGCGGTGAGCGCTGTGGTGGTGCAAGATTTACGGGCACGTCGTCGAAATAACTACACTTTTTCTTGGGATCGGATGCTAAGCTTTTCAGCACAGTCAGGGGTGTTTCTGCAGTACGCCCATTCTCGTTTGTGCAGGTATTTGCTGATGCTTTTTGTTTGTGTTGCTGTTATTTATTTTGTTGTTTTTATTTTTCGGTTGTTTGTGCTTTTTGTGATTTCAAATACATGTAGTTTGTAGATTGTTGTTTTTGTTTTGTTTTGTTTTTAAGATGCGAGTGGGTGGGTATGTGTTTTGGGGGTTTAACGTCCTTTTCCACCACATACGGGTGATATCAAAGACGGGGCAACGATGAAAAAGCCAGCACAAATATTTGGCCCCAGCCGGGATACGAACTCACGACCCGAGCATTGGAAGTGCAATGCTCTACCATTGGGCCACCCCGGCTCCCCTTGTTTTTAAGTTGCAAATCCATATTGCATTGCATTTGATAAAGAGCAGCTCTGTGGTTTTGGCAGTTTTAAAAACAACTTTTTTAACTTTTGCAGTAGTTGCAAGATGTTGAAGTCACCTGAACAAACAGGGATATTTATGATTTTGCTTTCTGTGTTTTTTGTGCTTGCAGTTTAATAGAGAAGTGTGGTGTCCAGAAAACAGTTGATATTGATGTGTCCTGTCTTCATGAACAGGAGATGCACCAGCTAATATTACTGCTGGCAAGGTGAGAGTTACAGTCTGGGGCATTGCTGCAACAGTTAATGGGATTTAGACATTCAAGACAGGCGAGTGGAAGGCTGCGGGTTTGATTCGTGACAGAGCCAAAGTTTGTAGAGGCCTTTTGAGTCCGCCATTTTTCAGACCACCCATGTGTTGGAGACGGCCACACACACATACCTCAGACGGGTTGTCCATGAATGAAGGGATGGAATAAAGATGAAAATCCAGAAAAAGATAACTGTTTTGTAAATGCCAAAAGAATTCATTTTGTATGTGCTGCTTTTGTCATCTGAGCAGTAATCTGAGAGCCATTCATTATGCGACACCACATGCATGTTGCATATCATATACTGTTAGACACTTGAGATGTTTGTTGCTTAGTGTATTTTTTCAAACCAGGGTTTGGGCTGCATGAAAGCACATCATAGCATAATATACACTAGTTAGCATACTTTGCATTTCAGAGGTGCTCATTGAACAATGCCATTGCAACTGTTTGAACTCTGGCTGTGTTCTTTTCTTTCTCAAGATACCCTGAAGTGATTGAGGACATGCTGGCAAGCCTGGAACCATGTACTCTAGTGCAGTACTTGCTGAAACTGGGGTAAGTTATGATACAATGAGTCGATTGGTTGTGGCTTTTGCCCCTGCCAGGTCAGCTTGTTTCTAGCCATCATTTACACATGTACACATCAGTTTCAAATACAGGTGGTAAAGATCACACACTGTATGGGAAGGGCCTTGGGTTGGAAAACAAGTGCACACCACGCAACCAGCAAAACTACTTTGGATGGTTTTGTGAAAAGGTGACATGCACTTCCTAGAAGGAAACAGCCACACATGAGACTAAAGAAATGCCAACCAATGTATTTGTCAGCATATTTTGATTCGCTTGTTTTGTTGCAGTCACCTTGTCAACTCTGCTTACTCCAAGTTGCCAGTGAAGGGAGAAAACTCAGACGTGGCACAGGTAACTTAGTCTTAAGAGTTACAACCTGTTCTTGAAGTAAGATTTTGTGCAGTTCATAATCTTTGCATGTCATTATTTTTACTGCACTTATACGCTATGAATTCTGACATTTTTATCCAAAGAAGAATATTGAAACACAGCATATGATTTTGAAGTAAATCCGCATGAAAACTTGTCCTTTTTAAATTTAAAAAAAAAAAAAATTGTTAAGTGTATTGTTGATTCCACTTCACTCTGCATGTTTATAAAATGATTAATCCTGCATTACCCTATACTCTGTGTATGTGTGTGTGTCAGGGGTCGCGTTTGTTACATATTTTCACATAGATATTACATTCTGGTGATGCCCTACGCATTTTCAAGGCACCTCAGCGTACTCGTAGTCATACATGATTTGAAACAGTCTTGATTGCATTCACATCAGTGGTTTGACAGCCTCCCTGCTTGCTGGGCTAATCCCTTGTCAGTTACCACCAGAGGTCAGTAAACGGTGCGCAGTACGAGTTTGATTATACTGGTCACTTGCCCTGGTGACTATAGAAAGCATTCTATGTGACTTTCTGCCACTATGGTTTCCTTCACAGGTGGATGCCATAAAATTTAAAAACCGACCACATTTTCTGTTGTGAAATGCAAAACACCAACGTGGCCCCTCTTGTGTGTGTGTGTGTGTGTGTGTGTGTGTGCTCTCTTTTGTGCATGTGTGTACTTTATGATTGACGGACATTTTTGATTGACAGGCTCGGCTGCTGGTGTTTGATTGTGGGAGGCAGGTTTTATCCAACGGGCTTCAGCTAATAGGAATTCAGCCTCTGAAGGAAATGTAATGGGTCTCCGTCTTGCAGCTTTGTTGTATGAAAAAAACTGGAAGAAAATGTATGATTACGTGTATCAGTTTGTGTGTATGTGAAACCCACCGTACTGTGCAATAAATATTGTTTTTGCATTGACTGTAAAGAAAGTTTCTTCTCTGTGTGTGTGTGAGAGAGAGAGAGAGAGAGAGAGAGAATAAATATTAGTGTCCAAACCTTTACAGGTTTAAAATGGCTCATATATTAATGGAGATTGTGTCATTTCCATTCAGGAGACTCACTTATTTTCTGGTGAACTGGGCTGCTTTTACAAAAATGGGAGTAGTAAACAGCTCTTACTTCAGAGCATGCTAAACTTTACATTCAGGCGGAAATACTGAGTAATTATATAAAACACCATTGTAATTGTATAATAATTTGTATGAAAACACATTTTATTAGAATTTAGTACGCTGTCCACGGTAATCCATAAACAGCAAAAAAAGGGGAGAAAAAAAAAATAGAAGCCCCCAGGGAGGATCGAACTCCCGACCCCTGGTTTACAAGACCAGTGCTCTAACCACTGAGCTATGGAGGCGCTTGACGGAAATGAAATTTTAAATAAATATATAACAACCTAATCTAAGCAACACTCCTTAGGCGTCCAAACATAAAATTTAGCGGTTTCTTCAGATTTGAACAAAAGAAAGTGTGGTCTAAACAATATCGATGTAAATTACGGTCCCCTGAAATCGTCACAAGTTACAGAGTCCGCGATGGCGCAATGGGCGTAAGCTTCTCAGTCGGTGACTTCCTGTTACATCGCTTTTAAAGTGTCATTATCTTTTCTGCGTTTTCCTACTGGCACTCGATTGTTACGTCCACCATAGGAAATTAACACGAGCAGATTAGTAGCTGAAAACGTTTTGGAAACGTGGCAAAGTCGCTCGGCCGTACAATCGTTTGCAGTTCGCTCCCCTGATTAGGGGGTTCCCTGATAGCGCATTGATCGCAAAGGCCGATTCAGCGAAACTGGCTGTGATCACGTCGTTCTCTTGAGTTTACTTGAATACATTATTTTTTTCCTATCTCTCTGCCTTTTTTCCTACTGATGTCACACTATAATCATAGTGATAAAAAGAACACTTGACTGCTTCCGATTCAATGCGTAAACTGAAAAGTCACCTCAGTCACGAAGTTCTAAAACTGATCGAAGAAACGGACTGACTGCGAATGTACGCACAAAATCACAACCTGAAAATTATCATCTGTCTTGCATCGATCTGGACGTGTACCAGCAGACCGGGAGTGACCGACTGACCTGCGGCTTTGCCGTTTGGTTTGTTGTTGGTGGTGGTGGTGTGTGTGTGTGTGTGTGTGTGTGTGTGTAGGACGGTATAGTGTGTGTGTGTGTGTGTGTGTGTGTGTGTGTGTGTGTGTGTGTGTGTGTGTGTGTGTGAAAGGTGAGAGCTGTTGCTCATTGGACTGTCAGAGGTTCATAGATGGTTGCACTTTCCTGTGTATGGATTATGTATATGTTGCACATCTTTTGTCATATCTTTCTGCGGTCTATAATTATGTGATCTTGATTTGTTTGATCAAGTTTTGTGTGTGTGTGTGTGTGTGTGTGTGTGTGTGTGTGTGTGTGTGTGTATCCTCCGTATCCGAAAAAGGGCAAAAAGGAAAATAAAATCTTGAATCTTGTGTGTGTGTGATATAGAAAACAACCTTAGACAGAAAAAGAAACAGCAAAACGCATCACAGTACAACTGAGACAAAATGACAAGGGTATATACTGAAGACAAGAAAAGTGACATATATTTCGTCCATGTTTAATGTTTCATGGAAAGATGTTTATAAACAGTTTCCTTGTCAAAAAAGAGGAAATACTGCCACATGTTTCAGTCGAGTGATCAGCCATATCAAAAATAATATCAATGTCAGTTTGACCAACAACAAGAACCGCATAACTAAGAGCTGTTACAGACCAGTATGGTCAGGTTCCCTTTCTTCGGGAATTTTATTCTCGAAGCGCAAATACTTAGTACAACTTACTGAATACAATACTTCAGGAGCCTCGGGACAGCCACGCACACGTCAGTCACTCAGGGCGGTGTGGTGGCGACTGACAACACGATTATCAGCACTGACGGTGGTTCTAGCCTCTGATAAATTAAAAAAAAAAAAAAAAAATTCCGTAATTCTCGGGTATTTCCCGGGCTGCGATGCCGGACTGGAAACGGGACCAGACAGACACCGAGAAGCCAGGCACCTGCTAGGGCATTGGCGTGATTTGGAAGCCTGTGATCAGCTCTTAGTTATGCACATCTTGACAACAACAATACTGATAACGACCGTTATACACGAGAGTTCTGTACATGAAGCTGTTCTCTCTGACCCAAGCTGCGGAAGAGAATCTGCTGTTATGGAAAATAAAAAAAATTAATGACAAGTGGGAAAGGATTGATAGCTACCATCAGATCTCGGACGCTAACTGCCCGAAGCCCCCACGGTGACATTAGGTGGCCTTCTCTTTGTTCACTCATTGTTACCGCATGAACAGCACGAAAAACGTACACAATATAAAGCAGAACCTTTCTCTACGGGAGATCACTCCAAGAGAACTGGCAACGTCTTGCAACGGCGGAACAGAACGAAGATTTCGCACACTACTGACTGTTATGCCTATGGTTGTGGGGCGGCAATGGTGACTCAATGGTCATAGCTCGGGCAGAATGTCTTTCAAACATTACTGGTTCGCAAGCAAGAACGTTTCAACTGCTGTTTCGAATTCGTCGATGCTGTGTTGTTATTGATCATTCCGGCGTTGGTGTATTCGTTGTCATTGCTGTTTGATTGTCGTTTTTAGTGTTTTATCTGTTTCTTTGTTTGTTATGTTGTTGTTTTCAGAGCTTTTATCGGTAACCGATCTGTTCAATTAGCCAGCAAAATTCACTCTCGCTACCTCGTACACTGATTAGTGAAAACAACAACAACAACAACAACTAGAGAGGCAGAAGCCTCCACGGCTCCCTTGTGACACAGGTCAAGGTCATTCACAAGAGTATGTTTGTAAAGCTCTTATCAATATCCATTATCATGCCAAGTAAATTGTGTCTGGCGCTGTGAGTCCTTGGCAGTATTACAATTTTCCCTGAAACAGTTTGTATGGCCTTGACCTTTGGTCAAAGTTATTCAAATGAGATCTCATCAGTGTCTATCATCATGCCAAGTTCGATGCCTCTAGTATTTGTAGTTCCCCCGAAAACGGTAATGTTAAAATTCATAACAGACAGCTTTAATGACCTTGACCTTCAGTCAAGGTCATTCAGAAAGGTAGGTCTCATTGCTGTCTATCATCATGCCTCGTTTGGTGCCTCTACTGTTTGTTGTTTTGGACAAAATGCCAAGGTTAAAGTTTCCAAAAAAAAAGGCTTGCATGGCCTTGACCTTGACTAAAAGTCACTGAACACAGGTATGTCTGTAAAGGTGCTGCCAATGACAATCATCACACATAGTTTGAGGCTTCTGATCCTTCTAGATTCTGAGAAAATGCAAATATAAAATTTCCCAACAGACTGTTTTAATGACCTTGACCTTGAGTCAAGGTCATTTAAGATGGTATGTGTGCATAGGTCTTATCACTGTCTATCAGCACGCCAGGTTTGGCACCTCTGCTGTTTGTTGTTTCTGAGAAAAATGCCAATGTTAAGGTTTCACAATAATAGCTTGTACGGCCTTGACCCTTGACACATTAGGCCATGAACACATGTATATCTGTAAAGTTCTTATGGATGTCTGTCATCATACAAAGTTTAAAAACCTCTGGTGTTTGATAGATTATCGAGAAAATGCCAATGCAAAATTTTTCAAACACGAGAGCTTTAGTGACCTTGACCTTGAGTCCAGGTCATTCAAAATGATATGTTTTGAAAGGTCTTGGGGTTGTCTATCAGCATGCCAAGTTTGGTGCCTCTGCTGTTTGTAGATTCTGAGAAAATGACAACGTTAAAGTTTTCTGGACACACACACACACACACAACACACACACAACACACACACACACACACACACACACACACACACACACACACAGACAGACAGACAGACAGACGACGGAGGGTTAATACATAGACTCCCATTGTTACACAAGGAAGCCAACAAAACATCAAAAAACTCTGATCACTTCCTCCACCACAATATCCTTCAAATCCCAGTCACATGCTTGTTTGCAACCAGTAGCTAAAAGCCAGTCTGTTCATGATAATTGTATCTGTTTTGTTGATGGCCTATGAAAGCGCTTACGACTGTTTACCCAGTCACTGTGACATGATTGCGCATGTACACATCCTCTGTTGGTAAGTGTGGCACAGTGTCATTATGAGTTCTCCATTCAGACACAAACACAATTTTTAATTCGCTGTGCCAGAAAGGCTAGCCCCGCTCGGAAAGGGAATGCACATTATCATCTCAACTCTCAAAAGTCGTTTCCTTTGGCGTTCTGACACAAATGGCGGCGAGGCTAGTTCTTGATCTGCTTCTTGATCACATGACGCTTCAGTTTCCGAAATGACAAGATGGATGACTGGGCCGAAGACACCCCAGCGGCCGTGCACGATTTGGAGGGTTTGGACCTGCGTCGTCTGGCCTGTCTCTGTCTCCTGCCTCGCCTGGAAGTTGCCGCGTTTGGTGTCATCATGTCGACTGTGGAACGAAAACATCTCACCATTAACAAATACGTCTCGGTTACATTCTTTTGTACCCCGTCACATGATAGACACGAGTAAAGAATCTAATATTAGAATTGAAAAAATCAGTGATTCAACAAAGCGTTGTACTTAGATGATAGTGGCTCTACCATCTAGTCCTGGGGCCAAATGTTTGTGCTGGCTTTTTCATCGTTGCCCCGTCTTTGATATCACCCGTATGTGGTGGAAAAGGACGTTAAACCCCGAAACACCCACCCACACCCATCCTACCATCTAGTCAGTCAGGGCGACCCTCTCCCCTTTCCTCGTCTAGCGACCCTCCCCCCTTTCCTCGTCTAGCGACCCTCTCCCCTTTCCTCGTCTATCGACCCTCTTCCCTTTCCTCGTCTAGCGACCCTCTCCCCTTTCCTCCTCTAGGCGACCCTCACCCCTTTCCTCGTCTAGCGACCCTCCCCCTTTCCTCGTCTAGCGACCCTCACCCCTTCCTCGTCTAGCGACCCTCCCCCCTTTCCTCGTCTAGCGACCCTCTCCCCTTTCCTCGTCTAGCGACCCTCTCCCCTTTCCTCGTCTAGCGACCCTCTCCCCTTTCCTCCTCTAGCGACCCTCTCCCCTTTCCTCGTCTAGCGACCCTCCCCCCTTTCTCCTCTAGCGACCCTCTCCCCCTTTCCTCGTCTAGCGACCCTCTCCCCTTTCCTCGTCTAGCGACCCTCTACCCCCTTTCCTCTCTAGCGCCTCTAGCGACCCTCTCCCCTTTCCTCGTCTAGCGACCCTCTCCCCTTTCCTCGTCTAACATGGGC